>MU273662.1:0-54888 GCA_022160365.1 Vararia minispora EC-137
GATACAGCTGTAGTATGTAGATATAAAAATAATTAGAACAGGTTGTAGATACTGCTTCTGTAAGCTAAGAAAATAAGGTGGAACACAGACAGAGAATATATTTTTTGGTATATCCTCGGAGGTAAAGTACACGCGCGTGATCGAACTACGGACCACGGACCACGGACGACGCGCGAGTTATTTTCAACGATAAATACCGTCATAAAGGCGGATTCGCACTGGTTGCAGGGAGTGTCCGACCTGGAAATTGTGACTGTAGTGACTGCCCCGGTTTCCCGGAAGTTGCCGGGCTCAGGCTCGTCAAGCCGCAAGGCGCGTCTCACAACTGTCTCACAGCTCCTGCATCGTTGTGTAGTCGTTCACGCCGCTCTGGCACTTACCCACACTCTCTTGTTATGACTACCCTCCCCGTATGCATCAGCCTATGTAAATGCGCTGATGCTAAGAATATGCATCTTCTTGGATGCCTTGGTGGGCAAACGGCGGTCGACAGACATATATTTGTTCCGGTGCATTTCCGCGCTGACGATGTCCGACTCCATGTGGTCGACGTGCTGGTCCGCCCGAGGGGCACGTCGATAGGCCGTGGAAACAAACACCCGCATCATGCAGACCCCGTTGGCCAACTGGGCTGTGAAAGTACTCGGACTGGAGTGTAGACGCGCGGAAAGGTGTGGGTAGCTATTGTCTCGCCCGCAGGCACGCGGACGTCTGCTATACGTCCATGCAACACCCGTATGGCTTTGTAAATTGGGAAAGACATGTTCTTTCGCATGTCCCGCTCTTCAGGCCGTCTTACATATGGAAGTCTATCAGAGTATGTGTGCATTTTTCGTCCTTCTCCAGCACTCCTGAGCCTGCTCTGACTTTCACTTGCTCATCCGCAGGTTAACTGTCTCCCCCGCGCATACCACGCACCCCCACACATCACACACTATGTCTACCATGATATTCTCACCACCACCCCCTTCATACTAATGCAATCTTTGTCTCGATGTGTCCTCGCCGTTCCAGGCGCGTGCGGGAGATCTTGCCCCGAGTCGCGCCGTCGACGCCGCCACGCTGCACGCCGCTCGTGGCGGGTTTCCTCTGGCTCAGATCTCCTCTGAACATTCTCGTACAGAAAATCCGGGAGCCCGTGTCCGGGATGACAGTCTGCGACAAGGTGCCCCTCAAGAACGATCATACGACACTCGAGCCGCGGCTGCACGTCCTAACGCCATGCACCATTGCCGTGTGTTACTCGTCGCCCGAGGTTGAGGTCGAGGAGTTCAAGGCCGAAGCAGACGCGATGCTGTCCATTCCCGAACAGTCCGCCAGCCCGGTCTCTGCACTGGTGTCTCCCTCCATCGTTGAGTCCGGGGCCACGTTTCTCGCGGGCGCGGGCGAGGCAAGATGTCAGCGTTTTGCTGTGATGCAATGCTTCCGCCCTCAGTGATATCGACGAGTTCCTCCTCCCGTCTTTCTTGTTCTGAATTCGTCCGCGTCCTGATCTGCCCTTCCGCACGTCCATGCCCCTATACATAGCTCGCCCGTTCGACCGGTCCATCAACGGGCTAGGAACCATCCCGCAAACCTGCGTCTTCATCCCTAAGCTCTTTCCCCCTCTTCTCCTGCCGCGTGGCCCGCCGTTTGTACGCTGTCATCAATGCTCGACGCCGATCGCAGTGCCGCCGCCTCTGCAAATGTTTACGCACGAAGATGAGTATTGTTTCTCCTTCTGTGCATCGGTGCCTTTCTCCTACTTGGTGTGCCTGGCCAATCGCCAGCGTGCAGGAGCTCACGTCACTCTGCATGGGTTTCTTGAGAATATTGTGCGCTAACGTCCTCGTTTAAGACACCCTGCGCGGTTGATTGTCCCCCCCTACCTCTCGCCAAAGATGAGCACTCCCATTTCTCCTGGCTACTTATATCTAACTACCGATCCAGCGTTCTCGTGTTGCTCGTGCGAGGGAGTTGCTGTGACTTCCGAGGAAGTTCCTTTCCCTTTTAGCACGCCTTTTCCTGATATTCCACCCATTGGCAGCTTCTCCCCAGGTCATCATCAGGCCTTTCGTTCGAAAGATCCGTCATACAGCTCTGATTTGTTTCCCCTCCTATGCAATCTGGATATCCTGAATCTCGAAGCTCCGCACGTCCTGGAGCACGAACTCGTCCTGCAAGTTCCCAAGAGAGCTTGTCTACATCGGCTTATTTCTTTGCTCAGTTCGGGCGACATACCGCCTGGCATGCCTGCGCAATCCGTGCAGCAAGGACACTGATGTTCCAACATCAGTGACAGGACATCAAGACGTTTTGATGTCTATTTCTACGTTTACAATGGATTCGCTGTGTGCAGGCTGAGCGCATTTAAGCTGGGAACATGCTGTTGAGAGGCCTGTGCCCACCACGTGCAGATTGAACACATCCTGACCACACGCATACCTGCCCCGGATCCAGCACACATTGATCGAATCCATCTATGATCCTAGCACACATTCAGGAGATCTGTATCCTCCATGCGCAGATCGTACCAATCTAGGTCATATGCATATTGCTGCTCTTCATATGCATTTCGCGCGCATCTAGCATGTTACCAATGTACCCAAGGCCTGCCATTGAGCTAAATCTTGTACGAATGTATTCTGCCTGACCTCATGGCTTTCAAAAGAGTTTTTTTCTCGTTCCATTGGAGACATGCTTGCAATGTGGCTGTTCGATCCAGACTGAGTGCGCTATTGACGATACTTAAAACGTGCTCAGAAACCAGGCTTAACTAATTCACACTGCGAACACCCTGCCTTCGACCTGGATTCAACGAGCCTAGGATATTTAGCCTCTAGTGACTTGGAAAGGCACTGGGCCATATAAAATCATGAACGGTAGTCAAGTGTTCGCATCGCGGTGCGTGAGGGATCGCGACGTGGGTGGTTGCAGAGCCGGAGAGCATCGATGCTCATGCATTACCATTAGGCCCGCCCCCGCGCGTCAGGCCACCTGCGGCGAACGTACGTGCGGCGTAGCCCCCACGACCCCCACGACCACGGCCTCGGAAGGACCCGCCTTCGCGCGGCTCGCGGTCGGCCTGCTTCACCTCCGGTACGGCATCGTTCAATTTCTGAGTGTTGTGTCAGCCGACATGGAAGGGTGGGAAGCAAAGAGACAAACCTCAGAGTGTTTCTCGAGGCCGGCTTTCATGGACTCTTCGTCGCCAAATTCGACGTAGGCGATCTTGTGCTCGCGGCCTGCGAACGTATTCGGGAAGAAGACCCGGATGATCTGCAATGGAGATGGGTCCATAAGATATCTCTCAGGGTGAAAATAAATAGAACGTACGCCAGCCTTGGCGTCGAGGAAGAACTCCCTGACTTCCGCCTCGCTTGCCGGCGCCGGCAAGCGCATGAACAATGTCCAAGGATGTCGTGGCGCGCGCTTGCTCGTCGGTGTTCTCACACCTGTCGAATCCGTACGGGGACTCATAAGCGCCGTCTCATCACCACGAGGTGAATTCGCTGCTCTACTCCCTGGTCCCGCCGCGGCATTAGGCTGGACAGATAGTGCTGGCTTCTCCTCTGATGGCGCCCATGGGTCGTTTGCTTTTCCCCAGCCACCTTCGTCAGTAGTGTCCTTGGCCGACTTGGCCCAATCATCCGCGGACTCCTTCGCTGCCTCCGCCGCCTTCTCAGCACGCTGCGCTTCCTTCTTCTGTGCCTTCTTCTCCTTCTTCTTGGCCTTGGATGCCTCCGCCTTTTCTCGTTCGCGATCGCTCTTCCCCGCGTCCTTGTCTGACGATTCGCCGTTCGTGCGTGCTGCCGGGCTTGCTACGCCCGACGGCACAGACGGAGTCCCGGGAGTTGACTTCTGTTGTATGGAGGGCGGTGCAAGTACGGGTATGGGCGCAGGAGAGGACACCGAAGGTGGGCCAGGTGTCGGCGCTTTGGAATGCGCCGCGCCAGGCGTGCCAGTCGCCTGGAGGGGTGCAGGCATAGCAGATGCAGCAGTGGGAGTCTGCGCGGTCACGGGCGTGGCAGTGCGGCGATATGCGTAGTTGAAACCTTCATGCAATGGTTAGTAACATCCACGGTCGAATTTTAAAACACACACCTTGACTCTTCAGCTCTGCACTTACGCGCCCCTCTTTCACATCCAGCACAAGCGTCCCATATGCTGCGTCGCACAAGTTCCAGTTCCAGCAATTCTTCCATGCTGGCTCCTCTCCGGCTGGCGGGCCGCCACCGGGCGGCTGCGAGCCCAGCGCGGGCGGAACGCGTTCAATGACATGAAGCGCTTTGTCGAGCAACACGCGCTGGTGCTCATCGATGACGGCGTCGACTTGTGACTTCACGGAATCCCACACGCGCTCAAACGCGTCCTTTCCCGCGCGCAGCTTTTGACGAAAGCCCTCGTAGTCACCCTGGACAGAGAACTCGTTCCAGGAGCTCGCGTAACGGAAATGAAGCCCGGCAGAGATCGTCAGGTCCGCCTTGAGAACAAGAGCGAGGGAGGCGAGGATGCCCTCGCGACCCGGCGACGCGTGCGTAATGAGCAGCCGCGTCTCCGTCGGGTCATATACACGTTGTGCGGTATCGACGAGCTCGCCAATCTGAAGCACCGTCGTCCAAATCGTCCCGCCACCGCCGGCAATCGTCGCGTTTCCATCACCATTGTCGAACATCTTGTGTGGCACAAACGCGCCGCCGAGCCCGAGTAGCCGCAGCTTGACACCGCCAACGTCGAGTACGCGCGTCGTTGCCTCATCAATGAGCGTTAGGTTTGGGATATCGTATTCTCCCGTACGGAACCGCTCGAGAACGAGAACATCTTCGCAGGCGCCAGCAACAGTATAGACGGGCACTTGCAGCTTGATTTGGCCGGAGAGGAGAAGCGGGAATTCGGTGAGCATAGAGATGGTCAACGTCGAGCGGACGGATGCGGGAGGATTTTCGGGCGCGAGAAGGTGATTGCGCTGGGCGGATGGTATGAGGGGCGAGTACATAGTTAGGTGGCGAAGAGTTCGGTCGTGGATGCGGTCAAGACTTGCCGCCTCTGTTGGTGCGTCGTGTTAGCCAGCATGACTGAGAAGTGCGTCCAGAAACAGCTATATGCAATAGTAATCGTTTCAAAGGCACAATTCTCTCCTGCGGAAATGCTCAGGCGTGGCGATGATGGGGTCCGTAAAAGGGCGATAGACAGTGTTACCAAGCTATCATGCACGCAAAAGTATGGTTAGGGCGGGAGCAAATGAAGCATGACAATACGTCGAGTGAACGCGGCAGCATCTGCTCGCGCGACAGGAACTGCAACATGTGCTGTAGGGCTTCTGGTTTAGCGCGAAGAAGCACTACAGCCTACAACACGCACGGACGCATCGCCAGCTTCCCGATCGATCCAGCTGTGCTTTCCCAGCTCAAACATCACCCTTCACGCGCAATCGCAATACGAGACTGGGACAGTTGCCACGCATGAACGAGCACTCACCGAAGAGCCCGAAGTCGCCAGTGTGAATGATGGCCTTCGCATTCGCCTCCCGCGCGAGGTCGTTGAGAGCCGATAGCTTACCGCGAATGTCCGCTATGCAAATTATACGACCATGGACGGTGTCGAGGACTTTTGTCTGCGTGTTGACCTGGTAAACGGGGCGGGGGTTGGGTGATTGGCCGGGTCGAGTGGACGTCGAGGCCGGGCGAGAGCTAGTCGACATTTTCGTAAAACTATATAAGACTTGACGGTTATGCTCGAGCGGAGCGTGAATATAATCCGTTAGAGCGCACCGAACTGGGGGTTGAAGAAAGGGACGTGTCGGTGAGGACAGAGCAAGCGACGACGCGCCAGGCCACACGCGCACTCATGCATCGGCAAACGCCGACTGATCCGTTCGGCAAATTCACGTCCAGCTACCTTACGACGACCTCCACCGACCCAGGGTACTCCAGAGTTGGACCCAAATGACGTGCGATTTGTTTTACCGACTTGAATAGAGGGCATGTGGTTCGGGTTCGGGTGGGAGTGACAAGACACGGGCGCGAAGTGTAAAGTCGTCCACTTCATCGAGCCGTGTGCCACGACAACGCGCGTCACGGTCCCAAAGCGTTTTCCCTTTCGCTTCTCATTGACCTCGACCTCTCCACATCCTCGAATGTCCCGTGTCGCCGAGCACTTGGCGTCAGGCGCGCTCTCCGGCTTTACGTCCACCGTCTTCCTTCAGCCCTTCGACTTTCTCAAGACCCGCCAGCAGCAGCTCCACGCGGCTGCACGTCCTCCCGTTCTACGTCTCGCGCGCGACGTGGTTGTTGCTGAGGGCCCCCTCGGACTATGGCGCGGGACGAACGCATCCCTGGCGAGGAACATACCGGGCATAGCATTGTACATGACTGGCCTCAGCCAGGTACGCAGCATGCTCGCCCGTACGAGCATGTTCAGCGCGCCGGAGGGACAGAGAAGGCTGTCTACGCTTCCGACACTGTCACACTCAGGCAACATGTTTGCGGGTGCAGCGACGCGCGTCGCGGTGGGAATTCTACTAAACCCGATCTCGGTGCTGAAAGCGCGATATGAGGTGTCCTCCACTCAATCTGAGAGAACAGCGTGAAATTGATGCCGCGCCTTAGAGTAGTTTACATTCACTTCCTTCATTACCCGCCGCTTTTAGGGATCTCATGCGCGCGGGACCTTCAGAGCTTACGCGAGGGCTTCTGGCTTCGTCTGTACGCGACGCGCCGTACGCAGGCTTGTTCGTGTTGTCGTATGAGGGTATGAAGCGGCAGACTGGTGCGCCATGCTTTCCTTTTCCTTGAATTGGTTTGACGCCGCTCAGGCAATGCACTTCCATTATTACCATCTTCCATCGTCCACACAACATCTGCTGCAACTGCTGGGACGCTCGCAACACTTGCAACACACCCCTTCGATGTCATAAAGGTGCCTTTTATTCTTTCCTAGCCTTTCGTTCCCTTCAACCCACTGCGCTTCAGACGAAAATCCAAGTCCGCACCGAGGACCAATACCGCGGCTTCTTGAGGACCGTTGTAGCAATATGGAAGGTATGTGGCCTACCCCGTCCCCGATTCCTGTCTTACTAATCGCGCCTGCTACCTGACCCCTATAGACACGAGGACTGATGGGCTTTTTGGATGGCGCATCTCTTCGACTATCGCGCAAGATCCTCTCGTCCGCCATAGGATGGGGTGTGTATGAGGGTGTGCTCATGCTCTCACGGAGACTGTAGTGCGATTCCCTGTGGTGGCGGCCGTAGAACCCCGGACGGAGTGTGAGTTTGCGTGTTTCGCTCACGGACTCCACGTGACCGTACGTTCGGACACATGCTATAATTTAATGTACATACGCTAACCTAGAGGAAATTTCTAATCCCACCTCATCTTTACGCTTTACGTCAGAAAATCCAGCCCAGCATATCTGTTGTGTTGAAGTTGCATACAATTCGTCACCAGTATACGTACCTAAATACTTCTTGTTGCCTTCCAGCCTCCTGGTCCGCAACCATCCATACACGGGAGGCGGAAGAGTTGCAGTAGGGGATTATGGTACAACATTCGAGAGAGCCCAAGTGCCGGGCGAATACTACGCCGTCCGTACAGCAGTAGTACAATTTACATCCCCACGACTCCCTGCTGTGTAAGACCGGGTAGTGCGACCCAACTAAACGAACACGGTAGACCATCTGACACGACACCCAAGCGAGTCCCAAGCGTCGCCGAACGTCGCGCATTGTACGCTGCACCACCGTGACACCATGCTACATTGCACTAGTCTTCCTCCTAACTCTGTCTTGTGTAAGAGCCGAGCTATGCGACCCCATGCTGCGCCACTGATCACGAGTACACTACGTCTTGGAGCACGGCTCGATGGGGACATGGGGACTATACGCTTGGTAGGTTTGGAGTAGCAGACCGCACACGCAAATCTCCGCTGCCTGCCCCTTTGCTGATCTGGCCCATCGCGCAAGTCTATGAAAGTCTCGCACGACGAACGGGAAAGGCACTCATGATGCATGAGGACACGGTCTGGCGGCGGCAGCAGTGATCCATTGCAACCTCGATGCGTCCAGTGGCATCCACAGACAAAGCCCTCTCGCACCCTCTCCCTAGTACCCGTGGATGGTGGGCCCTAATGAGTACAAACCAACTATCGCGCAGCCTGGCACAAATCTGCGAGCGAATGCGGGGGCAGACAATAAGTTGAGCGACGACACGGGCTGGAAAAGGTCAACGGAAGATAGAAGGAGCGGCAGACGTACGTGTCTATCGTCGTTAGTCCCCTCATCTCCGCGGCACTGCTCTGCAACAACAGCCGTTTCGTTCGAATTGTGATACTCAGCTTCGTAGGAGTTCATCCATATATATGTCTGCCTCGGTAGCGTAATAGAAGCTATTCTACTGGCAAGTGACAGGAATAAGCGGCTTGAGCAGACATCGCGAGAAAGGCTGGAGGGGGGCTACCCGGCGTGACAGGGCAAACGAAGCTAGAATCATCACAGCTAACGCGAAATATAGAAGACAACTTGTCAACGATGTCAATGGTACTGTACAGAGCTGGCGGCGTGCCGTGTGATTCATGCTGATGATCAACCTCAACCTCAACCCGCGAGGACTCGCGGCCAGACAGCATCTCGGACTCGGAGTCGTGATTTACACGGCTTGCTGTTCACCACCACGGCTTCCCCCCTCCTGTCTGGTTCCCACATCCAGCCTCTCGCTCCAGGCGTTTCCGCAATCAAACAGCCATCGAGGACTCCTTTCTCTTATGACACCTTCGGAACTATAACGATCATGACTAATTTATGCTCGCATTTGTCAACACTTTCATACTGCTGGCAAACTTGCAGTTGCTCTTCGACCCAACAAGGATTATTTTCGGTCCGTTCCTGAACTCCAGGAGCTACCAGAGGTCACATAGCTTGCCAAGCCTCAGACGTCAATCCGAGTAAGGGAGGTGCGGCTTCATCTCGGACTCGTCATTTCATTCCAGCGGTAGTGGTGGTCATCTGCTCCTAACAACTACAGTGTAGTCTCGATACCGCCCAGAAATGCATCGAAGTTTTGTTGCGCGATTGTTCAGATATTCTCCAGAAGAAAGGAGTACTTGCTGTGATCCCTTTAGACCGACAAGTCAAGCTGTCATCGAAGCCAAAACTCCCGAGGGCACCCAATTGCTTCAGGGCCGTTTCAGGTTCTCGCCGCTTTTATATGGTGCCCATGTCGTGGAATTCCATACAACGGCAGTTTAACGGCCTCCCTCGCACTGAATACTGTGTGGAGCTACGAGCTAAAAGCCGCACGAGACCCGCATCATCGGCCGTAACTGGCCAAAAGTGGCTTCGGAAGCGCTCTCGGGACGACAGGTCATCTCTTTTTTGAATATCTATCCTGACCTCTGGGCGAGATGACCCGCGGGGGTCCTACTAGAAGATCCGTCACAAGACTTTGTAACAGGTGCTTAACTAGCCGAGTTTTTTGCGCTACAGTGTGCACCATTAAGCACTGCCGAATGGCCCGTAGCGCTACAGCGACCGACACAGTATATCTAGAAGCGATTCCTTCTCTGACAAAAACAGTGAAGCTAAGTCAGTGTTCTCGATGGCTCGCAGTCTCTTTTCCGCCGTCGTTTTTGCTGCCGTCGTTGCTCGTGCGTCAGCAGTGGCGGTCTGGGGTGCGTAGTATCGTTTCGTTCATAGCTCTTCTGTGTGGTTGACATTTATTACAGGGCAATGCGGTGGCATCGGATGGACAGGCTAGCTCCATATCGTCTGTGTGAAATGCATGGACTGATCGATTGCACAGGCAGTATGACCTGTGACGCGGGGACAACATGGTTTGTTTCCTATCGTCCGTCTACAGAATCCTTCTAAAGCCGAATCTAGCACAGTAATCAATCGTAAGCCAGCTTCCCAATGCCGCCACGCGAGCCTCTAAAGCTTATATGGATCCGAAGCATACTACTCGCAGTACGTCTACCTTTAGAGATGGGATTGTCCCTAGGATTTATCTCGCATCTTCTATGAGATGTCTTCCTGGCGCTGCGTCAACACCGGTTGCTCCAAGTAGTACACCCGTCTCCTCGTCTACTGCGAGCGCCCCAAGCTCAACGCCGACTCTTGGATCATCTTGTATGTTGCTAACTCGTAGCTTGCAATTGACCGCTTAGAGTACCGACCGATCCGTAGCATGCTCGACGGTACCTGCCACATTTCCTGGGTTCAGCAATAGCAAGTTACCTGATCCTTTCACTTTCGCCAATGGGTCCAAGGTCATGACTATTTCCGACTGGGAGTGCAGGCGCAATGAGATTTTTTCGTTCATCCAAGCATATGAGGCCGGCTACCTCCCACCCAAGCCTCCGGTGGTCACGGGCACTTTCTCTGGAAATACTCTCACCGTGACTGCTGGTGGATTCGCCAACACAAGCTCGATCAGCTTTGCGAACACAATCAAATATCCGTCCGGCACTGCCCCTGCGGCCGGTTGGCCTCTGCTCATTGCTCTCGACGGAGGAAGCATCCCCGTCCCTGCTGGCGTGCGTGCCAGCGATCGCTCCGTGCAGTGGGCCCGGGCTGATGAGAGGCGTCAGATTGCTGTCCTCAGCTACAACGAAGGCAATATTGCTCAGCAGACCGACACCACCAGCCGTAGCAAAGGCCTCTTTTACAATCTTTACGGTTCGGGGGCATCCGCATCCGCGATGACTGCCTGGGCATGGGGTGTCTCACGGATCATCGACGCCCTCGAAGTCACACCTGCCGCGAAGATCGACGTAACGAAGATCGCAGTCACTGGCTGCTCGCGCGACGGCAAGGGCGCGCTGACGATCGGCGCGTTCGAGCCGCGCATTGCCCTCACGATCGCTCAGGAATCCGGTTCTGGTGGAGCGGCGTGCTGGCGACTGTCGCTGTTTGAGCAGCAGTCCGGTGCGGTCGTGCAGACGGCGACGGAGATTGTTACGGAAAACGTCTGGTTCTCGCCCTCATTCAACAGCTACGTTAACCAGCTCTCCGTCCTCCCGTTCGACCACCACATGCTCGCAGCCCTCATCGCGCCGCGCCCACTGCTCGCGTTCGACAACACTGACTATGTTTGGCTCAGCCCCGTCAGCAACTATGGCTGCATGACAGCCGCCCGCATGGTCTACCAGGCGCTCGGTGTGCAGAACAACCTCGGCTTCGTACAGCAGGGTGGTCATTCCCACTGCGCGTTCCCGTCGACACAGACAAGCTATCTCAACGCATTCTTTAATGAGTTCCTACTCGGACAGTCGAACGTCAACACGGACTTCTTCGTGACGAATAATATCTGGGGCGGAGTCCCATGGGTTCAGAGCAACTGGATCAACTGGGCCGTACCTACACTCGCATGAAATTCCTGTAGTGCGGTGAGTGATACCAGGTACTTGTTATTCTGCCGTAAGTCACTCCTGACGACGTAAATAGCGCGAGTAGCTGCCCGCCGGAAAATATCACCTAATTAAAGAAGGCTATTCCTAGAGGGTATAGGGCTGTATGTGACTGCAGGCTTGCACAGAACGTCATATGGCTGTTCTTTATATTCCTTCCGAAGAGCCCGGAATCGGAAACCATGTCTGTATCTCGGAAACGCACTCAGTCGACCCTTGTCCATGTCAACGGTGATTAGTGGGTTTAGCGTCAATTGTCAACTTTTTTTATCGATCAGTTTCACGTACTCTAATTGTCACTGATCGTATAAAACTCCTTCACGCCATGTTTAGTTGCTCTACCGAGCTCGACACCGTCGAGCTGAGCGCGCCTTCGCGGCCCATTTCGCTTGCGAACTGAATAATGGGGTATCCAAGACCTCCCACCGTGACATGTTGCCGGCTCGGCCACCAACCTGAAAAACGTAGCAGGACACCGCCACTAACTCGAATTCTACGAATGCAACGCACTAGTATGAACCAAGTAGGATACAGGCTGGCAGTTGGGGGAGGGAATGTCACGCCATCGACCGTATGGAGCGCAAAGGACGGCGAGTCTTGACTGCCGAATGCTTGTGAATAACAGCCCTAGCTTATTGATATGTCCGTCATTTACGTGAGTTACTGAGGACGCGATGTCGATGTCTGTAGCACAAATTGACCCCTCAATTACACGAACTGAATATAAATCCTTTACATTTCGGACTTATCCTGTACGATAGCACAATATCTGAGAAATCATCTATCTCACATAAAGTGAATCAATTCCTCGGGCAATATTGCGGCGTAGGTCACTTCTCGCAGAGTATGCTCATAATCGTGAGGGACTTGTTACTGTCGTCGCAGAGGATGAACACATGTCTTAAAGATAGCTTGAGATAGCAGCTCGAGCGGCTGAGATACGTGTATGTTTGGTGGCAGAGGCAGAGCGCTAGCTGTTCCGTCATAGTGGCCGGGGTCCTGCGGCTGTACTAATAGCGCATCATACGGATTCATAGCATCTGTGAGAGAAACGCGCCAGGAAGGCCGGCCCGCTTCCGGGCCTTGAAGGAAGTGTAGCTCTTGACTAGCTTGACTCTCGCCTGCATAGAGTGCCAGCTATCCATTTCACTCAACCATCTGCATATTCTCTGGCCACGTCCCGTAAGCGCGCACGGGGTAGTTCGGAACTTAGATGAAGGAGACTGTCGCCCATAGCGCCCCAAAAGTCATGTACGTACGGTCTTCAGCCTATTTCACGCATCGGGCACGCTTTGTGTACCAATACAGGCCAGGCGCGGACTGAGCGCATCCACCAAGGATTTCTGTCCTGCATCGATTCTGACAAATAACACGCAGAAAACGCATCCAGTTCAGCACCCTGCCTCCGAAGGATGTTGTGAGGATCTCTGAGTTCCAAGTGACTCACCGCGAGTTGTACACCGCGACCGAGCGCGCCCCGGTGAAGAATGGAGTGCTGGACAGGCGACTGGTATGTTTTCACGCCATGCATCTGGACCGGGCTGATCGGATCTTTAGGGTACTTCAGAGAAGAGCGCATTTTGCGAGACTTGCGGTCTGAACACGGTTGACTGTGTTGGACATTACGCGTACATAAAGTTGTGCGTCCCGGTATTCCATATCGGATACTTTAAGCACACGATCGGTATCCTCCAATGCATATGCAAGGTGCGTGACTGCAGGGTGCGGTAAGTGCCTTTACAAAAGCCCTCTTTTGTAAACCGTAGACATGTGCTCGCGTCTTGCTGGAAGAGCCCGAACGCCGCAGCTTCCTCAAGCGCTTTCGTCGGCCCAATCTCGAGAACGTTCAGCGTCTCGCCATTGTAAAAGCGATGAATGCTGCGGCGCGCAAGACGGTGTATTGTCCGTACTGTGCGGCAACGAACGGCACAGTGAAGAAGGTTGGCGCGCTGAAGATCATCCACGACAAATTCCGTGCGAAGAAAACTGCGGATGAAATGGAGAAGTGGAAACGGACGTTCGCGCCGGCCGTTGAGGCGCAGAAGGAGCTGGGGCCGTATATCTCGAAGGCCGTGCACGAGGATCTAAACCCGCTGAAGGTGCTGGACCTGTTTAAGCGGATATCTGATGAGGTACGCGTGTCGTCGCTTCCACTCTGGAGGAATTTATGGACTGCGCTCTAGGATTGTGAACTGCTCGGCCTGCGACCGGAGTTTAACCGGCCAGAAGAGCACCTGTGGCAGTATATCTCTGTCCCTCCCGTTTGCATCCGACCATCTGTAACACAAGATGGCGCCTCGAACGAAGACGACCTTACTGTCAAGCTTGGCGAGATCGTGTTCACGAATGCGCTGATCAAACAAGGGCTCGCCAAGGGCTCGCCGACGGCTCAATTCATGGTGTGGTCATCGCTACGTTTCGGAGCTCTAACCTCATGTTCTGAGTAGGAGCAATGGGAATTCCTCCAACTCTCCGTCGCAATGTACATCAACTCGGAAATGCCTGGCGTGCCAGCCCAGATGGGCGGTGCAAAGCCGATCCGTGGTTTCTGCCAGAGATTAAAAGGCAAGCAAGGCCGATTCCGTGGGAACCTTTCCGGCAAGCGTGTCGACTTTTCCGGGCGCACCGTCATCTCGCCCGACCCAAATTTGCGCATTGACGAAGTCGCTGTCCCTGAGCGCGTCGCGAAGATCCTTACGTACCCTGAGCGCGTCACGGCGTTCAACATCGAGCGATTGCGGCTTGCGGTGCGCAACGGATGCGATGTCCACCCCGGAGCGAATTATGTCACTCAGGGAAGTAGCGGTTTCAAGAAATATCTGAAGTTTGGGAACCGGAACACAATTGCAGAGAGTCTGCGATATGGAGACGTCGTCGAGCGGCATATTATCGATGGAGATGTTGCCTTGTTCAACCGACAGCCCAGTCTACACAAGGTTCGTTTACGAGCCATGGATTAGAACTGCCTAAACGTGCATTCCAGCTCTCTATCATGTGTCACAGGGTACGTACATGGCTGCAAAGCTGCACATCGTTCTTACCGTGCCGATAGGTGAAAGTACGACCTTGGCGAACATTCCGTCTGAACGAGTGTGTTTGCAGTCCTTACAACGCCGATTTTGATGGTGACGAGATGAACTTGCGTGAGCGTGGATTTTCGCGCTCTCTTCCTTCGTTTTGACTGTCCCGTAGACATTCCTCAGACTGAGGAAGCGCGCACAGAAGCTCTCGAGCTAATGGGCGTAAAGCACAACATCGTCTCTCCGCGCAATGGCGAGCCAGTCATTGCTGCTATCCAAGACTTTATCACCGCGGCATGGCTGCTCACGCAACGCGACCGCTTCCTCGATCGCCGTCAGTTCACCCAGATCTGCTCGTACTTCGCCGACGCGAACCTGCACATCGACATCCCGCCTCCGACCATTTGGAAGCCGCAGAAGCTCTGGACGGGCAAGCAGGTCTTCAACGTGCTCATGAGACCAAACAAAGAATCGAGGGTGCTCGTGAACGTCGAGAGCAAGTGCAACAAAGAACAGAAACCAGATCGTAAACACTACTCGAAGCGCATGGAGTCTGTCGCTCCGGATTTGTCGCCGAACGACGGATATCTCGTCGTCGTCAACAGCGAGATTATGTGTGGTGTCATGGACAAGGCGACGGTCGGAGGAGGAAAGAAGAAGTCTATCTTCGGCATCATTATGCGAGACTACGGACCACATGAGGCCGCAACTGCCATGGGTCGCACGGCTAAGCTTTGTGCACGTTGGCTAGGTTTGTCTCATGCTCTTTTCGTTTCTCCGTGTCTGACGTTTTGTGCAGCGAACTTCGGCTTCTCTCTCGGCATCAATGACGTCATTCCTGGCCCCCATCTCTCGGCAAAGAAGGAAGAGCTCATCGAGGCGGCGTACGCGCAATGTCTCGACCTCATCGCGCTGGCGAAGAAGGGCAAGCTCGAGAACCGGCCTGGGTGCAATCAGGAGCAGACACTCGAGTCGGAGATTTCGGGCGTGTTAAGCAAGGTCCGTGAGCAGGCCGGAGACACCTGCATGAAGGAGTTAAGCAGGCATAACGCGCCATTGATCATGGCCACCTGCGGTTCCAAAGGTAAGCCCTCTAACCCAGTCTTGTTGCCCTGCATTCAATATTCTTGCCCGTAGGATCCGTTATCAACGTGTGTCAAATGGTTGCATGTGTAGGTCAACAAATCATTGCTGGTCACCGTGTTCCCGATGGCTTCCAAGACCGTTCTCTTCCTCACTTTCCGAAGAAGTCGCGCGAACCGCCGTCGAAGGGCTTTGTCCGCAATAGCTTTTACACCGGTCTAACACCGACGGAGTTTCTCTTCCACGCCATCTCAGGACGTGAAGGTCTTGTCGACACCGCGGTCAAGACGGCCGAGACAGGGTACATGCAGCGTCGGCTCATGAAGGCACTCGAAGATCTTACTACACAATACGATCTCTCCGTACGTAATGCGACCGGTGGCATGGTACAGTTCCGGTTCGGTGATGATGGATTGGATCCGGCGTGCCTCGAAGGAGATGCTCAGCCCATTGAATTCGTGCGAGCTTGGACGCACGCGAAGGTAGGGAAACAACCGAAACTAGTCGCCTTTCATTTATGAGAAAATCCAGGCGATCGCATCCCGCTCTGAGCGCAGTCTCCTTCCGTATGAAATCATCGAAATTGCTAATCGGGAACTTGCGACACCTAAATTCACGACGGAGTGCTCGGCAGCGTATGTCCTCACTATACGGACGTTCATCCGTGAGCACATTATCCAGCCCCTTGCAAATGCTCGCAAAAGCCACGGGATGTTCCCCGCGCTGGAGCGTTCGGACGAGTACGACGCGGAGACGCTTTCAATGGGCGTTGACGGTCCGTCGTTTCCAAGCGCTGTTAGAAGCATTGTCTGACCGCCGGTGTATAGCTGCGTCTAGAGCGATCGTCGAGAACACGGCGAAGTGTACGAAGGAGCAGCTGCTCGTGTTCCTGAAGATCGCATGGACAAAGTATGCCAAAGCCAAAATCGAACCTGGTATGTTCCCGCCTTCATTCATTTGGTGTTTCGTCTCAACCCCGCAGGCTCGACTGTCGGAGCGGTTGGCGCACAGTCGATCGGCGAGCCGGGCACCCAAATGACACTCAAAACGTTTCACTTCGCGGGTGTTGCATCCATGAACGTCACCCTCGGTGTCCCGCGCATCAAGGAGATCATTAACGCAGCCAAGACAATCAACACACCTATCATCAGCTGCAAGCTTGTCACGGCCGACTCAGAAGCCTCAGCGCGTATTGTCAAGGGTCGTTTGGAGAAGACGCACCTCGGCGACGTGCGTGACTCGAGGGCTCCGTGAACCCTGCTGACGGTTATGCAGATCGCCTCTGTGCTGGAGGAGGCGTGGGCCCCTGACTACACCTACATAGGTATCATTGTAGACATGATTAGCGTGCAAAAGCTCCAAGTCCGCTCTTTTCGAATGCTCTTCGAACGTGACTGACACTGCGCACAGCTGGAGCTGACATTAGACGACGTTAAGTGGGCCATCGTGAATGCGAAGAAGCTCAAAGTCAAGCAAGAAGTCAGTCACTCAGATTTTCCACTACGGCGAATTACTCAATTACCTCTTCTAGGCCATCAACGTCTATCCTGCCCGCAACCGACTTCGTATCTACATCGATTCGAGTGACAAGTACTACCGCGTTCGCGAGCTGAGACGTCTACTCCCTGACGTTGTCGTGAAGGTGCGCGTTTCGGCCTCAGCGCACGCCGTCCAGTACAAATACCGTCCGTAGGGTGTGCCTACCATAAACCGTGCAGTTATCAATGTCATCGACAAAGACAACGAACGGGGGAAGAAGGGGGACAAGGAGCTACTCGTTGAAGGTTACGGTTTGCAGCAGGTTATGACGACTGAAGGTACGTATTTGCACCTCGATCAGAGCACCGCGTCTTCCGGCTGATGACCCCGTGCGTGATGAAGGTATCGTTGGTGAACAGGCTACGTCTAACCATGTCATCGAGACAGCGAAAGTCCTAGGCATCGAGGCGGCGCGGATGGCCATTATAAACGAAATTCAATATACAATGCAGTCGCACGGCATGAGCATTGACCCACGGCATGTCATGTTGCTCGGCGATGTTATGACTTACAAGGCTGGTTCCATCCTCTTTTCCTTTCCGAGGTTCGAAACACTGAATCCGCCTAGGGCGAGGTCCTCGGTATCACTCGCTTCGGTGTTGCGAAGATGAAGGACAGCGTCCTGATGCTCGCGTCATTCGAAAAAACAACAGACCACCTGTTCGACGCCGCAGCCTACGGCAAAACAGACAGCATTGCGGGTGTGTCGGAAAGTATTATTATGGGCAATCCTGCTGCAGGCTGCGGCACGTCCTTGTGCGATTGCTCTTCCTCTTGCGTGGAGTATGACTGACAGAGTCCGTGTAGACCCGCGCTGGTTTCTCCTGCTCCAGCATTGAGCAAGCCAAGAAGGCTACTGTTCGAGAGCGCTTTATAGTCTTGGGTTACCCGAGGACGATCAATCTGTATACTTGTGCCCTGGCATGTACATTTATCCGCACGCACGTCTTGTATCCATAACCGCTTTTGCTTTCCGGACTGGTACTGATGTAATTCTCTGCCCTGGACGCACGCACTCGCCAGAGCGATGATCCTCTCCGTTTAGCGCTTGGGTGGCTTGTGTTATACAAGTGAAGTCCCAGGTTGCCCGACTCTCTGAGAAGCAGAAATTTCCTATGAGTACTCCTTCTGGAGGAACTTGGCAATCGTCTGTAGCTGGATGTTTGACGTTCCCTCGTAGATTGCGCCCTAACCAAACAGTCAATCCTGCGCCCTTCGGCACCGCCAGGGAACTCACGATCTTTGAGTCGCGCCAGAACTTCTCGATGCCAGTCTCACGCGTGAACCCGACGCCTCCCGCCCATTCAATTGCACCGCCCGCGACACGCTGTGCAACCGTGCTCGCATAGAGCTTGGCCATCGCAGCCTCTTTGACAAACTCCCTTCCTTCCTCCTTCCTGCGCGCCGCATTATAGGTCAGCAGCCGCGCGGCTTCGATCTCAACCGCCGCCTCAGCCATCTGGAACGCAAGACCTTGGAACGTGCCAACGGGCTGACCAAACTGCTTCCTCTCGTACGTGTAAGGCACGGCCTTGTCAAAGACGCCCTGTGCGAGGCCGAGCATCTGCGCGGCGATACCGATGCGGCCCTCGTTGAGGATCGAGATCGCAATCTTGTAGCCTTGGCCAAGCCCACCGATGATGTTCGCCGCGGGCACTCGTAGGTCATCGAAGTTGAGTGTGCATGTCGATGAGGCACGGATACCGAGCTTCTCTTCCTTCTTAGCAATCTGAACACCCATGTCGCGCGTAGCGATGAAACAGGTGATACCCTTGTAGCCCTTGCTCAGGTCGACCTGTGTAAGTACAATGAAGCTCTGGTTGGAATCGGGAAGGCACATACAGCATGAAAACACTTACGTTGGCAAAGATGAGGAATACGTCGGCTTCATACGAATTCGTGATCCACATCTTCGAGCCATTGATTATGTAGTCGTCGCCATCCTTGACCGCGCGCGTCTGCAGCGCGAACGCGTCGGAGCCGGACGCGGGCTCAGAAAGGCAAAATGACGCGAGCTAGAGGCAGTGCGTTAATCACGTTGGAGCAGGGATGTGGGCCGACTGGGCTCGATGCGTCTGAAAGTGGGCGGCACCGCGTCGGGTTTCACCCAGCATGCTCCGGCCGAGACAGCATCCTGCTGCGTTGATTTTGGGCTCGGAGGTCTCGTGCGCAAAAGCCAGAGAGAGAACTAACGAACCTTCTCCTGTGCAAGTATCGGCAACCACTGGTCTTGCTGCTCCTTCGTCCCATATGCTCGCAGGACGGTGTTAATAAGAGTGTTGTGCACATCGACCATGACCGACACGGATGGGTCGATGCGTGCGAGCTCCTCTATCGTAATAATCGCAGATGTGAACGAGGCTTCCGTCCCGCCATGCTCTGCGCTCGTCTCGATACCCATGAGCTGTGCAGGTCGCCCGAGTCAGCAGATCCGCCGTGTCGCTCAAACAGACAAGACTCACGCCCTGCTCGAAGCACGCCTTGATAATTTCGGGATCCATACGTTCCTTCTCGTCCATCTCGCGTACCTTCGGCCCCACGACATCTACTGCAAACCGCCGCACTGCGTAGTAAACGCATTAGGGGCACTGAACCGTGCCAGAGCATGGGAACACACACCGGACTCGCGTAACATATCCTCCTCTTCCGTAAACGTGTGTAGAGACGTTGGCGCATTTCTTCGCAGATATGTTTCCGAGAAGGCCCGGCTGTGGTAGAAGTAGTCAATAATTGCTTCCATTCCTCTGTACACAGGTACTACCTACCTTGCAACCGCTAAGCGCGGGGGAAATGAGTGGGGAACGATACGAGCGATCGAGCGAAGCATTCTGTAGTAAAGGAGAATGCGGGGATGAAGTTCAGAAGTGTGGATGGTTCATAGCCGAGTGGGATTTGGTCTTTATGGGACTGCCCGGGGTTCATCGAATTCACATGCCGCAAGCTCTCCCCGCCTCCACGCGCGGGTTGCGCCGGGCATCAACATCCTCCCCACATTCATTATGCAGTATACAAAATCAAGCCAGGAACAAACTGCTGGGAGTGGGTATGGAGAGGAAACCCAGGGTATATGCGGGCTTGCTCTACCTCGCGCAGCAATGTGGAATGAATGTACATTCTTTCCTGTCCAAGATGAAAACTTTGGCCGAAAGTCCAGCGCCCCATGCCCGCTATGATTTTGGTCAGGCAGTCAATAGAAATCGATAGTGCTAGACTGGCATGCCCACTCGGGTCCCCTTGCTGAGGCTAGCGACCCCCAGATACCCGTCTTTACATCAAAAAGCGTCTATGTAAAACTAGTACCGTAAGCCAGCCTAAACGGCATTTTAGAGTTCTCATAAGGGGACATAGCAAAAGAAAATCGTGCCCGTCGGCTCCGCAGAGGTAAAAAGTCACTTTTCGCTCCAATCACTGGCACTGTACAACTGGAGTCTTAGCAGCCAGTGATCTTCCTTGGGACGAGACCATTGCACTCTACAAAGAATGTAGACGCGAGATTGTCCAGAGGTCCAACGAGTGTCGCAGCTTCATGAGAACAAAACTGCTCCAGACCAGACACATCAAGACTGAAGATTGTCATTGACCCAACTTCGTCTTTCAACGAGCCGCGGCTTGTAGCCCCAGCAGACCCAATATCGTCCCGGCTCGCCAGCCAGGTTATCGACTCTGTAGACCCAGCTGAATGAAGGCTGTAGTTTATCTCTCTGGAATGCGAGTGCAGGGCGGCTTGGTATGAATCGCATGCTGCAAACGCGTTAGTGGCGCGCCTGGCGGACGCCTGAAAACGGGCGCACGCACATCAAGATCCCCCGCTTGCGGGACATCTCGTTCGCGGACTGCAGGTGGCGTTCCACAAACGCAAACGTTTTGTCGTATATCATGCTCCTATATATTTCCGCCTCTGGATTGTTTCTATCATCCGAGCACATATCCGACAAGACGACATCCACTGTTCTGCCAGGCGGGACCAGCGCGGCGATGACACCGAGGGAGTCAGGCTCCGCAAAGTCCAGCTTCAAGAACTTGACGCCTTTTATTGGAGCCATGTTGACCTTGTCCACCGCGATGATCACCGGCACATCGGAGTCCTGTTGCTCATCCTGTCGTTGAGCCTCGTTCTCCCGCGCTCCGGCAGCAGGCCCGCTCCAAGTCTTGTCCTCCTTCAGCCCAAACCACCTTGGCTTGTTTGCTTTCTCTAGCACCATGCGCGGCCGCAAGAGTCCGGTCATAACTTGGCTCCAGCCACCTGGTGCAGAGCCAAGGTCGATGACAGTGCGCACACGGTCGTTGTCGAGGCCCATATCGAAGCGCTGATGAATCTCAAGTAGTTTGAGGGCAGTGCGAGATCGGTATGAAGAAGGGTCGGAAAGCTCCCTTTTTGCGTCTGGATGTTTGTATTGGCTCTTGAGCCATTGCGTAGAGATGGGACGCGAAAGGTGATGAGTGTGAGCGACGGGCACATAGCAGGATATGAGCATGTGTATCGCGACCGAAATTGTTTCCGCGCCGCGCCTTTCCAGCTCGTGGTAAGTAAGCCGGTGCGGCCGGGCCGCTTCGCTGGCTGGTATGTACCGTGGCCGCGCGTCATCACATGTTCCCACGGGCGACGCGTCGCATTGCGCGTTCCGTTCGCGCGGTGCAAGGCAGCTTTCACCATCCACTTGCTCATCATGTCACGCACTTCTTATGACAGGTCAGGCAGCGGTAATTTCCTTGGGGTTCTGTGCTGAACTTCTTCAGGTATCTTACAGTTTTCTCGCCCGAGGGTCGGCTGTACCAGGTTGGTACGTAGACATCGGTACGAACACATATGGAACCTGCGCTTCACATGTTCTGCTTGTGCAGAATATGCCTTCAAGGCGATCTCGGGTTCCGGGCACACATCGATTTCTGTGCGAGGAAAGGATACTGCCGTAGTGATCATTCAGAAGAAGATTCCCGTGCGCTGTTCATTCATTCGTGCTCGGCCGCTGTGGTGACTGGGCTCAGGACAAGCTGATCGACGCGTCGACGGTAACGCATCTGTATAGCATCACGCCGTACATCGGCTGTGTCATGACAGGTCTCGTCGGTGCGCGTACAGAGCTTTTCGCAGGGACGCGAGAGTTAAAGGGTCGGTGCAGCGGATGCGAAAACGCAGGTCATGCGCGCGCAGGTCGAGGCGGCGAACTTCCGGTACAAGTACGGCTACGAGATCACGCCCGACGCGCTCGCGCGGCGGCTGGCAAACATGAACCAGGTGTATACGCAGCGCGCGGGCATGCGTCCGTACGGTATCGGTGCGCTCCTCGCACCTCACTGTGCCCCTTCCAATCGCTCATTCACGTGCAGCGATGATCCTCATCGGGATCGACCCTCAATTTGGGCCGCAAGTATTCAAACTCGACCCAGCAGGTTATTTCGTCGGTTTCCATGCGACGGCGGCAGGGCAGAAACAACAGGAGGCGATGAACCACCTCGAGAAGAAGTGGAAGAAGCTCGACAACGGAGCCGGGGCCGATGATCCCGCCAAAGCTGGTCAGCAGCTCGCCCGCGCGGAGGTCGTCGAGATGGCAATCGAGGCGCTCTCGACTGTCCATGCGACGGATTATAAGGCCGGGGAAGTCGAGATCGGCATCGTCAGCACTGCTGACGAGGAGCCGGAAAAGGCGCGCGGACAGTGGAGGGTCATGAGTGAGGCGGAGGTGGAGAGGCACCTGCTGGCGTATGCGGAGAAGGACTGAGAACGTGTATTCTTTCATGCGAGTATTCCATTTTACATCTATGCCTCACGGCGAAGTAAGGGCCTGCACGAACCGTGGTTGCTGGCAATGGCTAAAGATCCTTTGGTCCAGTACTCTAGGGATCTGGATGACTATACCCGAACTCATTCTGCGATGCCGTGCATCTGGAGAGGTACTTCAAGATGGAAAGTATTAATGTAGCAACCGACAGAGCATTATGATCTAGTACATTGATGCACCACCGGACTATACGCATTTCAGTTCCTTGTATGCCCTGAGATACATGCGAATATGTACCTCAATAGCCTCGATCTCCCACTCCTCGAGGATGCGAGACCGCGGCCTGAACAACCGCTCTGGCGCCTCCCAGAACTCGTACACTCGTCCTTCGATCGAAGACGACGTGGGCATCTTCTTGGGTGCAGATAAAGAGCTATTAAATTTGCGGAGGAATTCGCTGAAGGCGTCAGCGAACTCTTTAGGCGCAGCAGGGTGCGGGTGCTGAGGCGCGGGTGCTGCGAAAGGATGTCAGTTCATGTACGACGCGAAAGGTCGAAAGTGCCGCACATGATGGCCATTGGCGCCGTCCGAGGAAGCGGATAAGAGGTTTGTGGACGTGCTCAAAGGCGCGCCGGGTCGGGTGCATAGCGTCGGAAGTGGTGGAGGAAACGAGATGACGATAGTCGGTCCGGCTTGCTCGCACGGGGCGCATCGGGTGGATCGATCACGTGTGGCGTCGTCGAGCCTGTTCGCCTCGACGCTGACGGTGACCGTTCGCGACCGACAACCGACCACAACTTATGCTGCGACCATGTTGTCGCAAATTCCGCCTCAGCGTCTTGCACGCGCCCCGACACGCTCGTCATTTCGAGCTCGCTGCACAATACGGCCTTCGCCCGGCCCACGAGCACGGTTTCTCGCTGCCCGTATGGCGCGCGCGCGCAGACGCGCACGTTACAGCGTGGCGTCACTTAGCTTGGGACCGTGAGCTCCGCATCCCGCTCGGAGAAAGCGCACATCCGGTCAAGAACACTCTCGTACTTGCAGCTGCAAATGAGATTGTCTTGACGCGTCTGCCGTCGCGTTTGCGCGGGACGTCGCGTCACGAGTTTCGCTGCCGCTTCCCATTTTCCATACGGGCGTGGACCATTGATGAGGTCCAGGACCTCGCTATTCTAGTCGAGGATGCAGCGCAGTGCGTTTCTTCCCTGTGCAAGCTAGGTTGCTGTTCACGCAGGACGCTCAGACCACCATATCCCTGCCACGTGCTTTCCCTCTCTACTGGCCAGCCGCACCCACTGGCGGAGCGCATGCTGCCTCCACTTGTGCAGGAATCAGCCATGAACGCAGAAGCGAGCGTACGAATACACGATGAATTTGCCGGAATCGTGAACGCGGGGAGGTTGTCTGTGTGGAACTGGCGCACCGGCGTACAGCTGCTCGTGCGTCTGACCCTCCCCCTTCTCGGTCAAGCCAACTGACGGTCCGACACAGGACATCGACTCTGAAGATGATTTTTGCTTCCTAGATGACGAACACGTTCTCACTGTCCTCTTCGACTGGGAAACTCTCTGTGCGCGCATCTGCGTCCACGCTTTCCGTTCCGAAAACTCCAATCGGCCCCCGCGCCTCACCTTTGCCCTCCCGCGCCTGCGCACGTCCTCCTCGTCCGCCGAAGTCTTCGTGCGCTTGAACGAGCAATCTGCGTACCCGTTCGCGCAGGACGACGGCATGCTGGTCGCGGACCCGTCCGACCGCGCGCTCTTCGTCACGACGCAGGTGGTCGCCACCTCCGCTCGCGGAACCGTCCGCGGCGCAACATTCTGCGTGCCGCTCTCGTTTCTGGCCGAGTACGTGCGTGACACGACCGCGCTCTCTGACGATGCTGAGTTCGAGGTGCCTTGGGCGGAGTGGGGGCCCGAGGTCTGCGGTGCCGTGCCCGACACTGGCTCCATGGCTTGCTTTGGCACGCGCGCAGCGCGCAGTGTACCTGCGTCCGTTGCAGGCGTCGAGCTTGAGGTCTTCGACTTCCATCCGGGCCGCGTCGAGCTCGCACGCCGCTCACTGCCCGTGCGCGGCGGCAAGTTCGAGCGCGGACAGGGCGAGAAGTACGGGCACGCTAGCGCCATCGGTGCGGGCTGGTTCACGGTGCAGCGGTGCGCGAAGCTCGATGGGCGCCTGTTTGACGAGGAGGACGCACGCGCGATGCCGGGGCTGCCGTATATCGTGTCGAGGAGGCACGTCCCGGATCCGTGGTCAGCGGGAGGACGCGTGCTGTTGACGGAAGACGCACTTCTTTATATGCCTGTGAGTCTTACACTGGGCCTGCGAGCCATGCGGGAGGCTGATCTGTAAGGGCAGAGACGGGATCCTGTGACATCCGAGCCGGCAGAATATCAGGCTTTTGTTTTCTAAGCTTTCCGTGCACACTGTAAAATACTCGCGTTCCGAGCTGTACGATTAGTACACACACCAAAGGACAGCGGCCGCGGCCGTAGAGGTAGCAGAGGGCCCGATGCTGTCAGACAGTCTTCATAACAGTATTGTAGGGTATAATGGGAGTACTATCGTCAGGCGTTGTTCGCACGTACTACATATACAAACAAACAAACACTATCGTCAGGGCCGGAGGGCAGACAAGCGAATGGGCTGAACAATATCAATCCGCAACGCGCTGTTCATGCTCGAG
Organism: Vararia minispora EC-137; assembly: GCA_022160365.1. Taxonomy (NCBI): domain Eukaryota; kingdom Fungi; phylum Basidiomycota; class Agaricomycetes; order Russulales; family Lachnocladiaceae; genus Vararia; species Vararia minispora. Next base: position 25,434 of record MU273662.1, read on the forward strand.
GCAAAAACCGATGTGCCAGCGGACAGCTACATCACATCAGCGCTGTACACAGGACGAAAGGGGCCACAATATGCAGCACGGGTCTTGCCGAACGTTGGGATGGACAAGCACAAGCACTGGCAGGACATTTGCAGACGCTTATCCCTGCTGACTGCAGCGCCCTTCGGATAATCGTCCGGCTGCTACCAAGCAACTATGCAGTAGCATTGCAGAATCGCAGGTATGCGCGGGCGCGGTCCTAAACATAGCGCGAACCCTTACGCACGCACGGATGAACGGACAGCCTCCACGCTCAAAGTGAGCTTATTACTCAGATACTTACACACGAATGTCATGATACGAGTATCAGAACAATTTTGAGATACAACGCAGAAACGTTGCAGATGGTAACCTTCTATGTGTTCATGACGCTCTTCATCGCGACGGTGCTGACAGCGATGCTGTCTATGACAAGGCGTTCCCTGACGTCATCGCCGTCGGCTTCCTTCAATGCATCCTCTCCCGCGAGCTTATAGTACTGCAAACTGTTCAGTGACGCAACAAAGCTTACGTATCTATAACAAACCTTTTTGACCGTAGCCCAGTCGGTGGTAGATGCAAGCGCGGAGAGGTCCTCCAGCTGCCCGTCGACCACCGCCTTCATCCGGGCTTCGACATCGGTCAGATCCGGCGAGGTTACCCGGACGACGAGCAGTGAAGTCGTCGTGTCTGATACGCCATACCGTCGGATAGCTTCGGTAATCTTTCCGGAAAATTGGTCTTTGAAGGACTCGGAAGGGCAAGACGTACATTATGGCTGGGATTCAACGCCCACAGGATCTCGGAGTGCACGGTTTTCGTTCGTAGTACATCCTGAGTCTCAGAAAGAATAGCCTGGCATATCGCTGTTTGAAGATGCAGCAGACTTGCCACCTGTGCATGTATGCTCTCAGAACACTGTACGCGATCAAACGGGGCAGGAGAGCACACCGGGCGCGCGTCCACGAACGCGAAATTGACGCGCTCGCGCTCGTCGTCACCCTGCTTTCCTGTCAGCGACGCAGCGTTTATGATGCGCGCGCGCAGAGCCTTTGCGTTGCTAACGTGTGTGAAGAAAGCGATATGGACGATCGAAGAGGCGGAGGGAAAGTGCGAGTAAGTGAAGGTCTCCATCGGAGAGCGTTCACACGGCCGCGTCCACCCAAAGGCACTGTAGAAAAGATACAGTAACTGAATAATCTAAAGAACTGGATAGTCCGATCACGCCGACTGAAACCCGTCTCAGGGGCTCGTCAGCACTTGGCTTGGTGTTCCTCTCATCCTACTCTACCACCATCCACTCATAACCTTCCCTTCTTGCTGCTGCACACAGGGCCTCCCTTTTCTTTTATCTGGAACCCTGGTCTATCTGATTTTACTGGGTACAAGTCGCCATGCGCTGGCTCTGGCCGTCCAGGCTCCCTTGCTCTCTTCTCCTCGCGACTCTTGCGCTCTCCGCCCCCGTGCAAGGTGTTGAGAAGCTCGTCCTCACACCGGAGAACTTCCAGCGAACGATAGCTGAGGGCTATTGGTCTGTGGCGCTGTTGTGCTTGTGAACGAACGCGTCTCATGTGCTTCCAGGTTCATCGAACACTTCTCCCCGTGGTGTGGCCACTGTCAACAGTTCATGCCCTTGTGGGAGGAGCTCGTAGAAGCATACAAGGGCAGCCCCGTACACCTAGCGCAGGTGGACTGCAGTGTAAATGGAGGTGCGTTTTCTACCGTGTCGGTCCGAAGAACGTTGATTAACTTCGAGACATTCATAGATTTGTGCAATGCGCATGGCGTGAGTGGATACCCGACCATGAACATGTACAAAGACGGCAAGGGTATTGGCAAGTTTGAGGGCGCACGTACGCGAGCGAGGCTCGACGATTATATCACCGACAAAACTTCTGTGTCTCTCCGTGCCGCTATCCCTGCGCAAGACGCTTCCGCAGCGCCTACGTTGGTCGACTTGAACCCGCTCGGCGAAGTCCTATCACTTGACGAGAAGACGTTCGCACGTGCGGTGCAGGAGGGCAACATGTTCGTCAAGTTCTTTGCGCCCTGGTGCGGTCACTGTAAGAAGCTTGCGCCTATGTGGACGGACCTCGCACGGGCGATGCAGCATAAGCTCAAAGTCGCAGAGGTGAACTGCGAAACGCATAAAGCGCTGTGCACGAAGGAGGGCGTCACGGGCTTCCCGATGCTGTTTTTCTATCCTCCCGGTGGAAGCGAGAAGACAGAGTATACGGGGGGCAGGAAGCTGGAAGCAATGAAGGCATGGGCGGACCGTGCAACAAAGCCGTGCGTTTCTCTCAAAGACTCGTTCTCTTTGGAACGGCCCTCGGCTGTCTCCAATCTTCCTGATAGTGTTGACGATCTTACAGACCACTTCAACACCTGTCCTATGATGACCTCGAAAACGTCGTCAACGACCACGCCGCCCTCTATCTTTTCCTTCACACACCTAACGACACCAAGCAGCTTACGGTTGTCTACAACGCCGCGCGCCCGCTCCTTGGTTCCCCACCGGTTTACACCTCCTCTTCTCAGCAGTTCCTCGACCGCTTCGGTCTCTCCGCCACGGCGACACCGATCCTCCTCGCTATCAAAGACCATGACGTCTCCACGCCGACGAGCGTTTTACGCATAACTGACAACACGACGCTTGTCGAACTCGAGCAGTGGATGCTCGCGCACCGCCTCCCTAGCGCACTTGAGCTCTCCGAGTTATCCTTCCAGGAGGTCATGAAGGCCAGAGCACGCCCGCTCGTTGTACTTACGAGCGTGCCGGCGGCGACGAACTTCGCAGAATACGAGTGGCTCGTGGGAGAGACGACAAAGATCGCCATGAAGTGGCGCGAGCTGACGCTGCAGAGGGGGAGCACACGACGGTCCGTCGTCTTCGTGTGGATGGATGCAGAGAAGTGGAGTAAGTGGCTCAAGAGTATGTACGGGATCCAAGGGCCGAACCGCGTTGTCATCGCGGACCACAAGGTATGCTTCATCTAACTGTGGGCTAGGGTTTGGTCGACTGACAGTGTATAGGACTTGCTGTACTACGACACGACGCCGGACGGCAAACGCCTCGAACTTACGCCGGAGAGCATCTTCCCCTCCCTTGAGGCTGCGCAATCGGGAAAGCTTAGAGCTAAGTACTCAGAGAACTTCGTCGAGCGCGTGGCAAGGGTGAGCGTTCTTCTGCATCAACCTGGCACTCCTGATCCGTTGTGGCAGACGACGAACGGCATCTTTATGCGTATTGAGCGCTTCATCCTCGAAAATTCCGTGCTTTTCGCGTTCTTCGCCTTTGCCGGCGTCATTGCCACCATCGCCTTCATCCGCCGTATTTTGGCAACGGACGCCGTCGCATACTCGCAGCAGGAGAAGGGTCGTTTGGACTGAGTGATGCGTAGTACTGATGGTATGTGTAAAAGGGTGGGTTGACACTGGTTACTCTCGGACGGATCTATTATTGCTTTGCTTTGTGCAGTTTCTGGGTCTCGTCGCGTTTTCGTCGATATCACACCTGCTTAGATATTGCTGAACAGATAGGATAATTCCACGATGCACAACCTTGACCGTGAGGTTTAGGCGAGGGAAAAAGTTCGCCCAAAAGCCATCTAAATCCACAGAAAATATCTGGCTCCGGTGTATGAGCTCTGCCGCAATTCAAAATGCGGTGACCACACTATGGCACCAATTCTGCAGATTTATCTAAGCAGCAGGGGGGGAAAGCAGTGATGGAGTGTAGTCTTTTGATTAGAGTAAGGGCACCATGCGTCCGAAGAAGTACTAATGGCAAGAGCACTGCCATAATAGGGTACGGAGTTAGCCATGCGAAAGGCCAGGTATAACAGGAAGAGTAAATGACCAAAATACTAGAAATCTTCGGTGTGATACGCACAGAGCATACGTCAAGGGGGCCGATGCAGGTACAACAGAAGCTGGGCTCTCAGCATTTATGACACAGGGAGTAGCGAGAGAGAAGGGATAGATACGATCATGAACGTAGACTTCGTAAGGTGAGCGGATCAGCCGAAGTGGCCCTCGGCAATTGCCCTGCGGACTAGATTTTGGCTCGGCGGGATCGCGCCTGAGCGCTCCAGACGGTCGAAGAGCACAAAAAGTCGCTCCGCTTCTTCCTCGCGCTCTTCCTCTGTCATTTCGGGTTCTTCATACGGCTCCTGAACCGCACCCGTGATCGGATTAATCCGTAGTCCGCCGCCCGACACGTCGGCAGACACGTCAGGCGGTCCAGTGACAATGCCCTTGTTGAACAAGAAGCCGGCGACGTTGCCATAGCCGACAGCCTGGATAAGCTGCATGGCTGGAGATGCGATTCAGCAAGTGGGGGTACCATAAGCACAGAACGACGCACAATCGGAGTTACACATCGTGAAGAGCAGCTCACCGACGACGACCTTCAGACGCGAATGGTATACGCTCTGCAGCACGCGGAGCAGGCGGCCGAGGGCATCTGGCCGTCCTTCGAGGGGCTTCGATCTGTCTAAGTTTGCAGGCACAAGCCACTCTTTTATCTTCGCGCGTGCGCCCGGGTCAGCCGACGCAAGCTTCTCACAGAGCAGTGTTATGGGTGCCAAGAGCTCGTCAATCGTCGCATCCGCCTCGTCTCTGGCGCGTGAGCGCACGCTTGCATCGTCAGGGTCGCCAGTGCCGGGGAAGTAGTGGACGAGCGCAACGTCGAATAGGTCAATTGCGCGTTGCACTGTATCGTACGTCAATGGTGGAGGTAGAGATATTGAGGGGATCGGAGAGGAAGGGCGGGAAGAGAGTGAGCGGCGGCTTGCAGCGAGGATATTCAATGCACGATCAAGGGCTCCAGGCCTGGACTCTTTCGGGCTATCATGAAGATTTCGTGGGGTCTGTGTAGGCGATGTACGTCTTGAGCCGGAGGCAGATCGGTGCTGCTCGGGCGGGAACCAGATTGGGCGGAGAGAGGAAGTAATCGGAATCGCAATGAGTCCGTGTATCACGTGCATAAGTGGCGGCGCAATTGGCGAATGTGGGGGAGGAGGGAGGGTGTTGAAGGCACGAAGGAGAGCGGGTAGCAGTGGATCGAGCCGATCGGACCAGAGCTCGAGAGTCTTGTCATCGCCGCGAGACAAGGTTATGAGTTTACCGGAATCTGCAAGCTGGGAATAACGTCAGCAAGGTCTTTGAAGTGACGCAAGAAGACGGAGGATCTGGGTGGGCGTGTAAAGTGAACAAAAAAAGATTGGTCCTCTTTCTCAGGGGCTACTGCGAAACTTGAAGGACTGAATACGGCAATGGTTTTTTATCGGTATAGACTGCGTGTACCCGTTCATACTTGCAGGCGTGGGGTAAACACCAAGCAGCGGACGGTCTCGCACTGCTGGCTAGATAACGTGAACAACTCGACAACCCACCTTCGGATAATGAGCGAGAAGGTTGTATGTAAACTTCAGGAGATCAGTCATGGCGTCTCGGGCCATCTTGGTACCGGCGAGCAGGCTGACAAGAAGCGAGTCGAGACGAAGAGCGATGATCTCGACCACGGACAGGTTACGAGATGCTGGCTTGTCCTCAACGAAGGATATAATCAGCTTGCCAGCTGCATTGGCGGAAGATGCTGTAGAGAGGAAAAGGATGCGACTGGCAAGGAAGATGAGATCAGGAGAGCTGGATTTCTACGGAAGCGTCGGTTGCGGGATAGGCCATTATAAATAAAAGCACACCTCAAGCAATTGCACCGCAGCATCCCCGGCCCTAACGGTTTCGCCGATGGCTGTTGCCCTCGCTTCTTCAATGAGAAGCATCGTGTTTGCAACGCATCGAAGGGCTTCGCAGGATACGTCAGTGTTATCCTTGTACTGTTCAGAAAGAGAGAGGAGAAAAATTAGGTTTTCAGCTGATGCAAGCACTTTCGCGCCCGTCCTGTTCCTTCCAAGCGACTTGAGCGCTGAAAGAGCCTGAGCAGCATCTAACAACGACATCAATAAGGGTGCGATGTAGGGACGAATCGCACTGCAAACCAGGCGAGGATAGCCGCCCGCTTTCTTTTCCTTTCTTGAGCTTCACGAGGTCATCGAGAAGAGTTTGTACGAGCTGCTTGCGTGCACTCTCCTCAAGACCAAACGGAGGCGCTGCGATAGGTTAGAGAACACAATATTGATGAGCGAAGGTGAAGCGCACCGTCAATGATGGCCTGCAGAACCCTGGAGACATCGGGACGAGGGGCGGAAGGCTTCAAGGCCGTGTAGTCGGCGAGAAGGGACATCACCGACTCAGTCAACGAGCAAGGCGAAAGGCGTATTTGGGATGGGATAATGGCAATAGTAGCGGAAACTGAGAGGGGAGCAGACTTCTGATCCGGACCAGGAGGTCCGACGGCGTTGTCTTCGTTATTCGAAGGGACGACACGAAAGTCGAGCGATGGAGGTTTGGGACAAGGAAGAGTTCCGGCAAGGGCTGATGCAGGGACCTGATTACTTATTTCATTTTGACAATCGACATTCAAGCCTATATGTCCGGCTAGATCCCGGCCCGAGCCCCTGGTAACAAGATGAATCGGGCTTGCATCGTAACGTATGCAGTCACTAGTTAGATCTCTACTGATGCATAGCCCTACCTTGCATGATATCTCATCTCATGTTGCATAGAACTTGCTAAGAACCGAGTTTGACTTTGTGCACGATATCCGATATCGCTTAATAGATAAACAAATTGACATCTTTATGCACCACAAAAGCATACTGATAGGCCAGAAAACCTGCTACTAGACGGGATGCCCAGGGGCCTTGTATGCAATTTAAACCACTTCATCGGGCAGTAGGAGAGGGTATCCTAAAGGAGTAGCATTTACGCGACGGCGCGTCTTCAGCTGCTAGAAACATGCTGCTTATGCCGTAGTAATGCATAACAAAGCCGGAATCGACGTTATATATTACTAAAGGTTCACCTATATGATACACTCCAGGGACCGGAGGACCCAGTGCTATTATTCTAACAATACAACACCTCAATCAGTAGTCTCCTGCCTCAGCTCAACATCCTGCACTCTCACAAATCTCTATGTGCCCCCTACACCACTGGCCGGGGGATGCAACACGCCACGTATGGCGCCCGTGGGGCACAAAGGTAGCCCTAAGTAAGATATCTGCGGTCTCGGGAAAATATGTCGGCATTGAGAAGCCAATCTTCCAAGTGGTGTCAGTCGACATAATCGCGGTGCTGGGATCGCGAGTGACCATCCATCGTTGGCTGCGGAAGCTCATGGACGCCTAGCGAACCCAGGGCTTCTGCAAGATCGGGGAACGCCTTCATTAGGGCGGCGTCAAGCATCGTCTTGTACGACTGGTTCAACTTGATCGTCAGCAAGCATAAACGGGCCGTCTGCTTTGTACACACCTCGATTGCACGGATTTTACCATTCATGAATTGATTCTCTGTCGCCGCGCGCTCGATCGCGTCGCGCACGAGGTTGGCAGGGTTCCGTGACTGGTCGACATCACCGATAACCTGCAGTGGGATAGTCGTCTTCAAAAGGGGAGCGATGGTATCAATTGAGGCCAGATGTTGCAGGACTTCATCTCTGGGCGGGGAGTAAGCGTGGTCGATTTTAGGAATACTCGACAACGCCGAGCTCAACGCATGAGCATGCATTCAAGACTCCAAAAGCAGCTTGGAAATGCGTCCAGATCTCAGGTGGTGGAATTCCTGTCTCATTGAAGCGCGAGCGAAGAAAACGAACATGTCGCCACCGCCGAAAACGAACAAATAGAAGACGTACACGAGCGGCGGAACGTTGTTGGTTACCTGTAACCGGTCCTTCTCCTTCGGAGCGTATGCAACTGTCCTTCCTAAGTTGTACAGAGCAGTAACAAGGCCCATTAGTTCCAGCTCCAAATCACCCTGGACACCATCTGGCGGCGGGGACTGCGATGAACGCGGCGAATCGGGAGCAGGCGCTGGAACTGAATGTAACGGGTTGGAAGGGGGCTGCTGTGGTCTCGGAAGCATAGTTGTGGGCCAGAGCGACGACGTTTAGCTCAAAAGAACTTTTCGAGGTTGACCAGTTCGGATGACGAGGTCATGGTCGAGGAGAGCGTCGCTCAACACGACAATAAATATACTGTACGTCCGCACTCATGTCACGTGCGTCTTCTGATGTACACGGCGGCGAGTGTAACTTCCAGTCTATGATCTTCAGAGCCGTATGACAGTTTATACGCAGGACAAAAGCTATCGCAGACCTGAGTGTAACGTAATTTGCTCTTTTCATTGCTTTCTCATTTTTTGGATACTCTTCATCATATGGTCGCCAAGCGTCCTGGATCCTTGGTGATGAACGAGATGGCACTGCGTGGGGACATCGCAAGCAGTTGCGTGTTATGGAGATATTTCTATTCACACTCATCTTTACCCCCCGAATAGATGCTAGCAGCGATTGGCGAATGCGATGTAGGTCATATCACGGCCCGTCAAAGCGGAATTTCTACGTAGCAAGGTGTGCTTCCGCCCGTCCTTATTAATATATCGCGCCAATGCATAGCAACAAAGTGTAATGGACCCTCTACAAACCGAACTCTGTCTTTCCCTTTTGAACATTTGCAGGCAATTTGTATACACAGGAGGATGAGGCACTGGCGATGGCACTGCAACAACAGTCGGCTCAGATCATGATATGATCGACTACTACCGTCTAAACGTGCTTGATATTCTTCCGACTGCCCATGTGTGCGTACGCCTCTGACCCCCTCCCCCCCCTTGCATAGCAATAATTAATTAACTTGTCGTAAACGAACAGAGCAGGAGAAAGATGCGGAGAAACGGAGAAGTGAACGTCCAGTCTTTGCATAGACCTTATGACAGTGCTTGCTACTTTAATTTCTCTCGCAGGCATGACGGCTGTAGCCTCATCTCATCTTGCTTATGATCTCAAAGTCTACCCGGAACATACTCGGATCTCATAGGCTCTGTTGCTCCCAATCTGGTTCAGCGACGATTCCAAGCCGATAGGCTGCATACGATGGTGCAACTTTGCACTGGCAAAGCGACCAACGCATACCCGGATATCCCTTAGCAGGCGTTTTCTGGCTCTCTTCTTGGAAAACGCTGCGGAAAGCGCTAATAACAAGTAGGTGATTGCACTCACTCTAAGCCGATCTCCACTTGGTCAGTGTAGTAATCATGTCGTACGATGGTAGCATGTTGGGAGCGTTATGACGCCCCAACCGACGGCGCTGCATCACCAAAGACAACTTCCCTTTATCTATCCGACATTCTGACCCGAAGTGGAATGACCGTCTAGAATGTCTCATAGATCCCGCTCAAGGTTATATACGTACTGGGCCGCCAGTCGTGGTAAACTGTCGTGCTTTCTCATCTGGTCTCTCAATAGTCTCTCACGAAGGCAGTTTCCCGACGTGCCGCGTGATAGGATCTCTGTGGTCATTGCCCGGACTGTCTGAGCCGTTCGCCTCCGGACCACATGACGCCCTCGCTCCTGTGACTACTGGCCATCTCTCCGAGCTCCGAGAGCTTCACTATATAAAGGCACACGTGGTAAGTGCATTACAGCGAAGGCAGAGATGATGACCGTTCGCACCCTACTCAAGTTTTTCGTTGCTGGGACGCTGCTGATTGCAGCGGGCGCTTCTGACTGTGTTCTCAGCCCTCTCGGTGATGGTCAAGATGACACGGAGCGGGTAGGCAGTAATCCAATTTTGCTCGTGTTGCTCATTTCCGGCTAGGTTCTTGCAGTTGTGCAAGAGTGCGGTAACAATGGGACTATTACCTTACGGGAGGGGAACTTCAACATAACAAGGTATATCCAGTAGGTCTTCATTTGTGCGATATACTAAACTTAGTAGAAAAATGCAGTGGGATCTCTTTGGGACGAAAGTCGATCTATTCGGCTTCCTAAACGTACGCTGAAAGACGGCCTTCGGCGGAATGGCTGCGCTAAAGGCAGTGATACCGTAGTTTCATCCCAACGTCGAATATTGGCTTGATTTTGACAACACTTATCAAGTAGTTTTCATCCAAGTATGTACAAAAGCTCGCCATGTGTAACGTGCTAACGACTGACTGTAGAACCAATCTTCATGGTTTGTGGTGTCAGGTCAGGACTTCATCATCGATGCGCACAATATAGGCGGAATACAAGGAAACGGACAAGTCAGTTCTCCTCGCCTATGATCCTTTGGTGCAGCCTTTTGAGCCTGTCGGTCCCTGGCTAGACTTGGTGGAACTTCTTCACGAATGTAACACGGGAAGATGGCGATGGCCGTCCAATCGGGCTCACTCTCTGGGGGGCTACAAATGGCACCATTCGGAACTTCCAGATCATTTCTCCTCCGTTCTGGTGCAATTGTGTCTCCGAGTCACAAGATGTAGTATACGACGGCATGATCTGCAATGCGACTAACATGAATCCTGAGTTCTTTGGGCAGGTACGTCCGCGTTTAGTGACACCACCATGCCTTGGATCTGACGTCCTTGAGCAGAAGTGTGTCCAGTTGCCTGTCGCTATTCGTTTACTCCCACGTACTCATCATTCTAAACAGCATTGTCCCCAATACGGACGGTAAGTATCTCAAGTTCACCACCGCTGTTATGCTTATTTGTTGCTCTGACCAGGCATTGACACATACAGAAGCAGCAATGTTTCGCTTCTGAACTGGGATGTGCGCGTTGTAACAATGCTTGTGCAAGGGCGTGTCTTGAGCATCACTATAGATTGTCTGCGGCGATGATTGTTTGGCCATCAAAGGGGTACTGAGCACCGTGCTTAACAACGTCCCGGCAATATTTGATGCATCTTAGAACTCTTCTAACATACTGGCCAACAACATTACATGTCGTGGAGGCAACGGCATTGCTTTTGGCTCGCTAGGACAGTATTCCGAATTGGTAACGTTGTCGTAATGTCAGAGAAATCTTTGGATGACGCTAGTGCAGATAGACATGGTCTTCGATGTGGTTATTAGCAATGCCCAGGTACGCCGCTCACGTCCTCCCTACTTTGGCATGATTAAGATAGTTGAGGAAGATGATTCGGTTGAACTCAAGCATCCAACCAAACATGGGTACCGGTGTAAGGCGGACTCGCTGTCGCTCGCTGTATTCTGAGTCGCGGACGTCACGGTAGGTCTACTTCAAAACGTGGGATGGCTCGGCAAATGGCGCCCCTCCCACAGGCGGTGGCGGCGGTTCAGGTGCCAACATCGTAGTATTAAGTATTGGGGTTCAGTGTGCTCAACCACCCTCTAGGATTCGTCACCAATGCCCTACTGGCAAACATCTCTTGCGTAGATGTAGACCTCCCGACGCATATGTATCAAACTAACGGAGGTCATTCGTGCGCTTTTTTCTCTTATCCCGTCACTTGCCAGTGCTGAGAACGGTCTCGCGCGCGTACTGTACAGTGCCGATCTCCCCTCGCCGTTGCAGTTCAGCAACATCACTTGGTCAAACTGGACTGGCACATCGACAGGCGCAGAGCGTAAGAAGGTGATAGTTATGTAGATTGCCTTCAAATGCTAAACTTCGCTTTAGTTGTGGATATCGCATGCAGTTCAACGGCGCCATGCGTGAATCTTGCTTTCGAGAACTTTAATGTTCAACCATCGGGTGGAGATGCAGAATTCAAATGCGGCAATGCGGACAATGTCACGGGGATACGTATGTTCTTCGCCGATCCACCATCAGCATCACGCTGACAAAACAGACAGCCTGCTGAGAGTATTGTCCTCATATTTCATTACTCATCCGACTTCTCTCAGCTCCTGCCAAGGCGGCGGATACATGTACGTTTCTAGATACACACGCGTTCACAGGCGGTTCTGTGCAGAACACTACTATAACGGTTGGAGAAAAAGAAATTCATCCGGCTGATATAGTGGGCCTAGCATTCTTTCAGAGCGGCGTGGCGATCACAGGTCCGCCGCCAGCGCAGATGGCAGACGAGTTTGCGGCGGGCCATGGTGTACGAAGCGACGGTGATGGATTCAGAGGACCGGGGGTAGCTCCCGACGCGTTTGTGAGCGGTATCTTTTTTCCTGAGACAGGGTTGTTCTCGAAACCCGTTGCGGAAGCAACGAGTTCATATACGTTCGACATCACTCTGCAGTCAAAGGGTCAGCAGCTGGGACCGTGATGTGACCTCGAGGTGAAGCATACGGGTCAGTGTCGCCGCGTCCTAAGCAACCAAGGCCCCAGTTGGATTGGACAGTGCTCATGGCGCTATAGTGTGTGTAGTAGGTCGTATCGACTGTGCCTTTCATGCTCGACGGTACAGCACCACCAAGTAACAGTCCGAAGATATTGTTGTTCTGATTTTGGCTCTCGTTCTCGTCAAAAGTGAGCAAGATGAGAGTGCGTTCGTTGTTGAAGCGCTCGTCTTCGAGCAGTGGCTCGAGCCAGAATTGCAGCCAGTTGGCGGCGAAATCGATGGTCGTATCATGCGCATCGTTCACCATATTGGGCGTTACAAAGAGCCACTGTGGAAGGGCCCCAGCAGTCGCATCAACGGCGAAATCGTTGAAGTTGCGCACCCGGGCAAGGCGCGAAGGGTTCTTTAAGACCGAGTCGAACAAAATCGGCGGGTTATGCTTGCGCATATAGAACGGGTAATCTGCCGCCCCAGGAGTGACATAGTTGACGGACGAGAATCTAGGCAACTTCAAGAAAGCCTACCAATGACGGTGGCGGAACGACGTACGAAGCACCATTAAAGCCATCCGCAGGGAGGTTTTCCATGTACGCAGCCCACGAAATCCCTCCGTGTTCGAGCACATCAACCATCGTGCTCACACTGGAATCCGTCTCGCATCAGTCGTGAGGTGTATAAAACTAGCTGAGTGGCGTACTTGGAGGGAATATCGTGTACACTGTCATCGGCTATACCAAAAAATGATCCTGCGATGGTCGCCGCATAATTGGGCTGGCTGTCAGTTCCCGATTTGTTTTAGGATATTTGAATGAAGATCATAGCATACAATCTTACCTCGGGTGCGTGAGAGCAAAATACTGGCTCAGAAGGATGCCACGCTCCGCGAGGGAGCGGAATTCAGCCTTGACAATAATGGGGTCACCACAGCTTATAAGATAGAAGGACGGTCGCGTACTGTTGAGTTCGCAACAGAAAAATCGGTGTTTTCCAACCATATCTGACAGCCATCACGGTCATTCGAGTTCAGCGGCTATACAACATGCAGTAGCTGGCCAGCTACAAACCTGAATAAACCTATCGAAGACGCGCCCTGGGACGATTTGTTCAATCGGAAGGCTGCCGTTATTGATCCCGACATAGTTTGCCGAAGTTGACAGCGGACTCGAAGCGGGTGGCACGAACGATACGGCCTTCGGGAGTTCAACTGTATCTTAGCCACCGGGTGTGGTCACAGGGCGGCGCACCTGCGTGGCAAATACTCCCAAAGCAGGAGCGGCGCCGAGGCACGCGAAGAGCTTGAAAAGGTCCATGGCAGAGGCGAGAGAACCCATGGAATGTGAATGCAAAAGCGGCCATACTTATGCGAAACCCGTAGGGAAAGTAGGAGACAAATAATAGCCATTCCCACCCAGATGCTCATCAACGTGCGTAAGACCACCTGGACTCACCATGAGAATCGACCTGGCTCTCGGACTGTAATAGGCAAGAGCACATAGTTAGAGTGCCGCCGCGAGGCATGATCGGAAAAGAAGTCTCATGCCGAGCCCCATAGAGAAGGCAGCGAATACCTATGGATGGCTACGCATGAAAAGTCTTGATACGAAAGTTGCTCGACAGATTAGATGAGCAGACGTAAGACACTTGATGACGAGGTCAACTTATTCAACAGCACAAGAGGCGCAATCGTCAGACTACAGGTAGGCTCCTGAGCTCTATGGCCATTTCGACGTCAGGAATCAACGGGCGTCCTGCAGGAGTGCGTCAAGAGTTATCGAAGAGCTTGCCATACACACACGCATGCATATGGAAGCTATCGCGGCGGCGCCAACGTGGGTGAACGTGGAATTCAGTGGCCTGCATGTGCGTACACGATCCACGCTGTCAGGATGTCAGGCATCACTAGTCCAAGCTCTGGGATCCAAATAACCGCAAGGGAGGTATGGACGCCCATTTGTCCCGGTTCTTCGAGCGTTTGGAAGTGAGTGTACGTGCTCGCCGGAATTTCATTGGGCCCTAAGCTTTAATAGTTCGGGGTTTAGCGCTCGCCGCTCTCGAGCATCCTTCAGGTCATGAAACGAAGCAGTGAGATTAATGAAGGACACGAGAAGAACGATCCACGAACGTAATCTTTAATCCTATTGATAAAGGGAGGACTAAGACAAGGAGTATGGTGTGTACTGTCTGCATTACCACCAAGGCGATGTCGTACTAAGTACAAATCCGTGCACTCACCTGAGATCCTTCGATGTCTCGAGACGGTCCACTTTCGTCAAGGCAACGGATAAGGAGTTGGCTCCAGCAGAATGATCAATTTTTGCCGTAACCCGGGATCGAGTCTTCGGTATTCAGGATACGTATGCTACAAGCCCGATAGCAAGAGAAGGACAGGGAAGGCGAAAGATGTCGCGCAGGAAAAGCGATGAATGGGCGTGTAGATCATGGTGAGACCTGTGACGAGTTGCGGGACACCGGTGGATGGCACGCAATTTAATCATCGAAAGTAACCTTGGAGCCTTCGAACTCCGCGATGCCGCCAGTTCGCGCGCCGCCTCGGCCACCACGGCCGCCACGGCCGCCACGGCCACCGCGTCCACCACGGTCGCCCCCGCGGAAACCGCCACGACCGCCATCAAAGCCGCCACGACCGCCGCCACGACTGCCACGGCTGACACGGCCGCGATTGAAACCACTACGACCACGGAATCCGCTGCCACTATTATCCCGTGGTGATGAGTAGTCAAAGTCAAGGCGGATAGGACGCCCATTGATCTCTTGACCAGCCGCACCCTCCAAGGCCTTCTTGGCCGTTTCGACATCGCCAAACTCGACGTACGCATAGCCCTTGGGCTTACCGGAGTCACGATCAGTCGGTATGCGTACGTTTTTGATTTCGCCGTAGTCGGCAAAGACCTCGTAGAGCGCGTCCTGGTCTGCATTCCACGGAATGTTGCCGACGAAGAGTACGGACGAAGGCTCGTTGACCTGGTCGCCAAAAGCTCTCGCGCGTTTCTCCGCTTTGAATTTGTTGTCGCCCGACGTACGTGTTGAACGATCAACCTTGATGGGACGACCGTCGATCTCCTTGCCATTGAGCTCTATCGCCCTCTCGGCGGCCTCGGGAGTCGCGAAATCGACGTAGCCGAAGCCACGGGACCTGCCAGTGTTGCGGTCCATCTGGACGCGTGCACCTGTAACTTCGCCGCACTGCTCGAATTCGGATTTCAGCCAGTCATTGTCGATGTTCCATGAAAGCTGGCCGACGAAAATGGAGGTCGTCGGTTGAGCACCATCTGCCGCCTCCGCCGCCTCGCCATTGGCAAGTTTGACCTTTTTCACCGGTGGAGCGTGATCTTCTGCTTTGCGCTTACCTACAGGATAATGAGACACTATATGAAAACAAGGAATTATTATGCACCAGTTGGAGCGGCAGGCTCGGCTGCAACCACGTCTTCCATCTCGACATCCTCGTCCTCATCCTCGTCCGAGTCGTCCGAGCCTTCCGAGCCGTTGCCTTCAGACGAGTCCGAGTCGTCTGAAGACTCTTTTGCGGCGTTTGTTGCCGCCGGTCCCGCATCCTCATCACTTGAACTTGAGTTTGCATCATCATCCGAGCCCTCGTCAGAATCAGAATCCGACCCGACTTTTGGGCCAGCGGCAGGTGCAGGTTTAGGCGCAGGCCCTTCGTCAGCACCACTGTCAGAGTCTTCCTCTTCCTCTTCCTCTTCCTCTTCCGATGACGACCCATTATTCTTCGCATACGCCTTAGTCGCAGTGGTTTTCACCGGGTTTACCTTAGCTTTCGCCGTCGCCGCCGATTTAGGAGCCGGCTTTTCTGAATCATCGGAGGAATCGGACGAAGAGCCGCTAGAACCAGAATCCAAGGATTCGTCCTTCGCGGGAGCCTTGGAGATGGCCTTTGTAGACGTAGCCTTGGAGGTGGGCTGCTTGGCTGCCAACGCAGCCTTTTGGTGTGTAGGCTCATCCGAATCCGAGTCGCTGTCGTCGGACGAGTCGCTGGAAGAAGCGGCTTTCGCTTTCGCAGTAACTTGGGCAACCTTGGGTTTCTCGTCTTCAGACGATGGTGACTCCGTGCCGGAGTCAGAGTCGCTCTGGGGGAGTGCGGGCACAGGCGCTGACGTGGCCTGGTCGAAAGTAAAATCAGTAAAACATTCACGACTCTGAGCGCGAACGTGGAAGTGAACTCAGGGGAGAGAGATCTCGTGGGTGCACCGAATCAGAAGTCGACAACACTACAACTATAGCAATGGAATGACAAACGGATGCTTGAGAGGGCGCCCTAAGCCAAGACGGCGTGTGCGTAGCAAAGGGATCGATGGTGTAACGTAGAGCCAAACGACTGTGCTTCCTCTGGACCAGAAGATAGACTCACTTTGCCGTTTGCCTTGCCGTTAGCTGCTGGCTTCTTGACCTTTTTGCCCTCGTCGCCAGAATCCACAGTTTTATTCTCTTTCTTAGCCTGGGAGAAGATAAGAGCAGCAAACGGACTAAGTCGTAAAATACGCGCCTTTGCTTTCGCGAGGATGTCTACGGAGGAAGCAGGAACCTTTGCGGGCGAAGTGGCGCCCTTCTTTGCGCTCGCCTTGCTCGCCTTCACGTCGGCCTTGGCGGGCTTCCCGTCGGTCTTTGAAAGCTTTGTGGGCTTCTTCGTGGGTTTGTCTGCCTTGGCCATGATGGGGATGCGACGAGGTGGACGCGCGGACGAAGACGCGGTGAATTTTTGCGGACCGAGTTTGTGTTAAACGTAATTACATAATTCAGATATTTCCCTCTACATCCTCGTCCGTGCTGCGGCTCGGCGCCCGTCATTGGGACTCATACAAATAACACTACCACCATCCATGTCGTCCGAATTTGCTTTCGACGTCATAGTGCTTGGGACAGGGATCGTTGAGTCCGTCGCTGCTGCGTGAGTGATTCGTGAGTTGCCCAGTGCCGATATACGTACCCACGGGCTCAAATGTTACTTAGAGCGCTCGCAAAGGCGGGTTTCAAAATCGCGCACTTAGATATCAACGGGTACTACGGTGGTGACCAGGCCAGCTTAACCGGTGACGAACTTGTGACTTGGGCAGATGCACGATCTGTTTTCGAGCCTGACTTTACGCCGTATATTGCTGCTCAGCGTGCACAGTTTGCCTCCATCGTCCGTTCGACTAATCCACTTGCACATTCTCGACACTTCTCTTTTTCCCTGTTGCCGGCGCTCATACCCGCGGTTGGACCGTTCATATCCTCCCTTATTGCATCCGGTGTCGCGAAGTACGGGTCCTACAGAGTTCTCGAGCGTGTTGCCGTCTTCGATGAATCGACGCAGCAGCTTCGTTCAGTGCCTACGAGCAAAGAAGATATATTCAAGTCGACGGAGCTGTCCCTAGTCGATAAACGTAGACTTATGCGACTGCTGTCTTTTGCTGCAGGGGAGTTCGAGAATAAGTCGGAGCTCGTTGGCAAAGAGCAGCAACCATTTGTTAACTTCTTGATTTCCGAGTTTAAGCTTAATAGCAAGATCGCGTACGCGATCACGTACGCAACTGCCTTCTGTTCTTCTGCAGATGGTACGCTACTCTGCTGTGGAGATTTGGGGAAACGCTGACTTGGGGGCCTAGAACCGACTGTGTCCGCACTCTCGCGTCTACGTACCTTTCTTCGCTCTTCGGGCCGCTACGGTGCTTCGCCTTTCCTCGTCGGTCACTATGGCGGCCTGGGCGAAATTGCGCAAGGCTTCTGTCGCGCAGCTGCTATATCAGGAGCTGTGTACATCCTCGGCCAGTCAACCTTACCCGCGTATCCTCCGTCGCTTGAAAATGGCAACAAGTACTCGTTCCAGATTGAAAATGTGCCCGAGCCGCTCACCGCAGATATTGTTCTCTCAGCGCAAGATGTTTTGCCGCAGAGTCTTGCAAAAGCCCGGGGGCCTACTCTTGACGAGTGTGGTTCGTCGGTAGCCTGCGGTATTGTTGTCCTTAATCGCCCTCCGCCCTTCCCCCCGACCCTATCGCCAGCCTCAGGCGAGAGAGATCAGACGGAAGATCAGGAAGGTCTATCTTCCGGCATCGTTGATACGGCCGTCGTCGTATTTCCGCCTAGTACAGTTTCCGGTGGATCTACCACCGCCGCAGCCCACGCCCTCATAACAGGACAGGGAACGATGTCGGCGCCTGTCGGTAAATGTGCGTTATTGCTTTCTTCTCTCAACATCGATGCATGCTTATCACAGACACAGACGTGCTATACTTTTCTTTACCCGTCGATCGCAGGGCAGACGCTAAGACGGCGCTGATGCCTTACCTTGACGCGTTCGTCGCGTGCTATCCCAACAATTCAAGGCCGACCTCGGAGTTCGAGGTCTTCTACACTCGATGTCTGCAGGGCACCACATCTATGGCAGACGTGTCCACTCCTCCGGCAGCAGAGCAACGTACACTGTTCCAATCACCTACCCTGCCCGCAGGTCTGGCGGTCGCATCGGACGCCGCAATCGCGGCCGCAGAACGCCTCTTCTTTGACATCGCACATACACTGCGGGAGATACACCCCGAATGGCGTGAAGAGGAAGAAAGCGCTGCTAATGGGGGATTTACGGATGGTACAAGTGATAAAGTCGGCGATGTGAAGCGCGGGGTGGGAGCAGATGTATTCGCGGAACTGAACTTTTGGCCGCCGCTGGAACGGGAGCGAGCAGAGGACGAGGAGGCAGGATGGTGAGCAGACAGGAAGGTATGCTAGACGGATACCCGAATATGTACGAGTAGCCAATCGAAACGAGAAGTCGCCTACGGATGCCTTTCTACATAGTAATTTGCGCCTCCGCGTCCTAGTCGAAAGACGCATTTATATCCACGATGTTCAGCATCGTGATATGATGTTCATACGTCCGTTGCAGCCCCTTCGGCGCCAGCGCGCAATTCCGTCAACAAACTCTGCAACCGCTGACGAACCTTCTTTGCCAGCACATCCTCATCTGCGGACGGTGGCGGCTAGGTACGCAATCATTATCACAAGAGTTGAAAAAAGGAAAGCACCGGGAGCGCTTTAGATCATGATTTAATAGAAAGCTTTTGTGTGCTCTTACCAACTGATCGAGAAGATACTTTAAGCACAATAACTTGAGTCTTGGACAAAAGCGGGCATGGGAAGGAGACTAACCTCGGCTTCGTCTATAGTCTGTTGTGCAGGAGAGCCGTGTAAACTGTGCGATGAGCGGACTAGAAGTAGACAGCCACGGCTTACAAGGACAATTGGACCTCTGCATGGAGTAAGAATCAGTCTGGCGTACAAGCGTCACAACGCACCTGTTCATGCTATCGTTCTATTCGTCTATCGTGCGATATCAAAGGGTGACGGTGCAAATCAACCCAGAATCCCCGAGACTGGTGTCCCTAGAGACTTTCGTTCTCACGCATTCCTCATTTGCACCTTCCCTCAGCATGTTATCCAAATCTTCCCAAAACGCCGGCATATTAACACAACAGAATCCCACTCCACAAAACTGTCTAAGTCCGCTGACTGGCTGGCTACGGTATGTCAATCGCTGTCGCTGTCGCTGCTACTGTCTTTGTCCTTATCACCATCGTCTGTTGTGCTCTCGTCGTCGCTCTCGTCCACTGGCCGTCGCTTCACTGGCCCACCACGCATCGCTGCCATCTGCCCTGCGAGAGAATCTTCCTCCGGATCTGAGATATCGTCTTCTGCGCCCTGAGCATCTACACCGAGTGCTGAGACGTCCTCGACTTTCAGCTGTACAGACGCTGATTAGTTTGATATGCTCGAGTACTCTAGGAGGGTAACCCACAGTGATGTCGCGTGAGACATCTTCGCCGATGAAAGTATCGGATAGGACTACGAGCCGCCATGGGAATACGCCGGTCCCTTGTGGCCCATTGAACTTCATCTTGTACGTTCGGAAGTTACGTGGGCGGCTGGGATCAGAGAAAGGCACATCCGTTATGCGCATTGGGGGGATAACGGCGTGATTCATGCGCATGTCGGCGAGAATAATCCACCAGCTCGGTTTACGGTTCTGTAGTGAAAGGCGCATTGGAGTGCGCGATAATGTAATTGGATAAGAGGGCGTACGCTAGGCCAGTGCGGTGCGTGCGCTGCACTAAGGCTAATTGCGTTCTCGGGAAGGTCTTCTGCGTCCTTTGGATCGGTTAGGAAAGCTTCGTCTTGTTTTGTGAACGGTGCCTCGGATGCCTCGTCTCGCTTCGCGGCACCATTTGTGTGGTCGGTGGATGCAGGTGGCGAGATGCGGAGCTTGATGACGAGGTGAATTAGAGCGGACGGCGTGACAATACGCTCGCCAATTACTGTATCACGTTGATTGATTTTCTGCGATCACAGACGAAGGACGCACCACGGAAGGAGGCATCGACAAGTTCTAGACGACCCCAGCGACTTGCTGCCTTCTTGATATCATCGCCACGCACATCACCCTTACTCTCGAACGTCTTTGCGACCTCGGTGATGTCTTTCGCATGAAGAACGACCTCTTGCAGGGACTCCTGGTCGATGCCGGGTAGTTGGGCGTACTTGGCATGTGCGGTGTCGGGGAGAACGGCCTGAGCGAGGTAGGTTTGTAGGTGTATGGCAGAGAAGACGGGTGCAAGCCAGCCACGCGCTGCACTTATATTCAGATAAGCGTTCAAGAAGCTGGGAGTGTGGAGAAGTACGCGGGCTTGTACTGAGGCCACGTATGTTAGCAATGGAACATGACGATCAGTTGGTCAACGCACGAGCCTGCAGAGACGCGTCTTTGATGGACAAGCGCAGAAGATATGCGTACAGGAGGACGAGCGCATGAAGCTGACCAGTTTCGTGGTCTTTGGTCGTCTTGCGGACCTCCCGCCACTTGTCACCCAGTCTTTCCTCGATTAGCAACTCGAGAGTCTTCAGCTCCTCAGCCGCGGGTGACTTCTTGCTGTCAAGGCGAAGCCATTCGCGCGCTTGCGCAAGGGCGCACACGACGTCCGTCATCTCCGTTGTCTCTGTCATGGCAAGGAAGAAAGCCTTTGCAGTGTCGTTGTCAATGCCATCCTTAGTTTTTGAGCGGGAACCGAACCACCAGTTGTAGACGAGCGCCGGGAGAGCGCCACCGAAGACGATACCATATGCCGCGAGGACCCACACATTGTTTTGGGCCGAGACGATCCAAGCAGGGAGAGCGATACCCATCATAACTTCCTGGCGGCCATCCGGATGTCCATACTCCTGGTAGTTCTTCCGGATAGTTTCGTCGGTAAGTCTTCAAGGCTGGTGATCAGAAACATGTGGTAGAGCAGGAGCAGACACACGTACGCTTTATATGCTTTGGTAAGTTCAACGAAGTACGCGGACACCTCCTCCATCGTCTGGTTCACGGCTAACTTAACCTTGTCCGGATGACTGCAGGGCGTCAGCGCGGCGCAAATAAACGACAAGCCACATACAATTTCTTTGACAGCTTTTTATAGTGGGATTTAATATCCTTTTCGGAAATGCCCTGTAAAACATGATCAGCGCGGGGACTAAAGATTGAGACAGACGGCACACCGAGCTGATGCCGAGAATCTCAAACGGATCGTAGACTTTGTTATCGAGGCGAATGTTGGAAACAGTGTATGCCAGCACGCCAAATACGATCCATCCAATAATGACCCACATAGCTCTGGTCCAGTGTGAATCCAAGCATAGAGCATACAGTGTGAACACACACCTCCTTGAACGGGGCTTGTACCATGGTCGCCGCTCACGCAGCTCGTTCGTTTTGCGCTGCTGAGTACATGGCCCGCACTCGCATGCGGTGGTAGTGCCTACAGATTCTGTCCTGGTGTCACATCCTACATCGGCGGGGAACAGACACGTGTGCACACGTACTTTGAGGCGTAGAATTAAAGAGACTGAGGGTGAACGGAACGAGGAATATGAAAAGAAACGTTAGGGAGAAATAGTAGCCGAGAACACCCGTTTGGTCGTATTCGTAGGCCGCCATGGCTGGGGGCGGCGAGAGCAAGGACGCGAGAGTAAGTGGAGGTGCGGGGTCAAAAACCAGTATGCGCTTCGACACGCGAACTAGCAGCGATGAGCTGGCGATCTATGCAGCCTTCCCACGCAGTCTTCTTGCCCGCGCGTTCATGTCTGCCCTCCGCCTGCGCGTGTCTACCGAGTCTCCGTTACCCGATCTCAAGGCGTGGTTCCCCGTTCGCGAATCTAGAACGACAGTCCTGAGCCTCAAGAAAGCTTTATGTCTTGACCTTGCTCAGCTGAGCGAGGCTCGAGTCGACGCTGCGAACTTGGTGCTTGTCCTTGATGGCTTTGAGCTGCTCGACCAATCGAGGGTAGCTGATGTCATTCGCGACGGAGAGATTATCAGGTACGCGATTGCCCATTCCACCATAACAAATATTGACATCCATGCCTAGTCTACGATCCGTCACCCATAAGCGCAAGGCGGCGAACGTCACCTCTCCGCCTCGGAAGAAGGCGAAGCTCTCGACGAAAATTATGTCCCATTCCGAGTCTACATCTACAGAGTCAACGTCGTCCTCGGGCGATAGTTCTTCTTCCTCCGATTCATCTTCCGGATCTGGCTCTTCCGACTCATCCGACTCGGACTCTTCGGATTCTAGCAGCAGTTCAAGCTCCATCGACTCTCCTCCCGAACGTTCGTCAAAACTTTCTGTCGGACAGCAGCACGAGTACGCAGTCAATTAGTATTTAGCTAATGGCTGCTTTATATGTACCAGTGCTGCTACTGCTCGGACGCAGTCTCGGTGCGTGCAGAGTACATGAAGGGATGACCCGCTCACGTCGTCTCAGAGCATCGGTTGCAAATCACGTTCCTCCAGGACAGGGAAAATCATCTACCCACTCCCGTAATTTGCGGAGACGGAAGAAACGTCTATATGATCGTCAGGCAGCGTCCCTGCCTTCCATGCCGCTCACGGTGCCCTCCGTCAATTTCACTCCGCTCGGTCAACCGCAGATGCAAATTCCTCCAGGACGTCCTACGACCGGCAGCACGGGCGATATGCCGGACATGATGTCTCTTTCAAATAAGAACAAGCGGCGCGGATTCAAAAAAGCCATGGCAGACTTCGTGCCGCAACACATTACATTCGATGAGGCGGACGGAGCGTTGTCCCAGGTTGAGCCTCGTCTACTGTCCCCATCCAAGCAGCCGTGCCTTGTTCCGCCTTCGGAGAAGCAGGCTCTCGGGCTGCTTCCTCCGGGGATGTTTGTGACGAGTGTTGATGTTGAAGAAGGCATGTGGGAACAGCAGGGCGGCGGGTGGGATAGGAGGAGGAAGAAAAAGCAGAGGGACCTGTGGGGGCACGAGGAGGAGTCAGCTGTCGAGTTGCCGTACGAAGATGTCGTACCTGAGGAGGATGCGTCCGGCACTGCAGGCGGCATCAATTGGGACGAGATTGAGAGTAGATGGGATTCGCTTCTAGTCGGTGTGGCCGAGCAGCTCGTACCAGGCAGCTTCGTAGGCTGGAAGGCGAGTCAGGCCGTTTTGCATAAAGTCTTTGTGCTAATAGTTCAGCTAGGCGCTCGGAGTGCATCCTACCAAGCTCACCCCTGAGATGATCATCAATCTTGCAAGAGTCATGAATGTAGATCCTGATGCAGGAGTTATCGTATTGCGGCCGGTATCTCGCGAAGCGTCTTTTGGAGACGCAGGAGGGCGGTTGGAAGATGGATATGATTCGGGAGAGGAGGTCGTGCACAAGCTCGAGGATGCCAACGCGCTGAGCCTCAGGGTAGTGATCACATAGTATAGCTGTACCGAGCACCAGAAGCCTTTTATCGGAATCGCCGGGCTTAGGCGGAACAATACTAACTTAGTATTAGTGGCGCGGGGGGACGCGCATGAGCAGTGCACACGTGATCGTTTCGCAGTATCGGAGGGAGCCGGGCCGGCTAAGACCGGGGCGATCCGCGACGCGTCCGCCTCGGCGTCGTCGGCATCCCGCGCGTTATGACTATGCTGTCAAGTTAATTTCTTCATCCGTTCCCTTCCCTCTGCACCCTTCACCGGCCCCTGCCGTTCCCGCTCCCCTTCTTCCCCTCTTCCTCAACACGCCACGCTACGACCACTCTTGCTCACGCCCAGCTCTTGTGCAGCCGGGACTGCTATATCTTTCGGAAAGGAACGAAAACTCGAGTTGCCGTAGGTCGGGCACAATTTCCTAGGATGCTGCCTCAGGTAGCCAACCACATCTTCCACCACACCACGCGTGCCGTTGCGGCCGCGCCGGCCGTACGTAACGTTCTCGGAACCAGCGCGCCGTCACCTTCCTGGGCAGGCGCAAGCTCGAGTTATGGTGCGGGAGCGGGTGCCGGTGGGCATGCGGGCGCGGGAGGGTCGAAGTATCACGCGGGTAGCAGGTTTTACAGCGGTTACACCGTGAGTTGTCTTCTTTGCTTCGAATTGTCACACGTGAGCCTTGAACGCGAGCGTTCGATGGCTGTGTCGATTGCCGGCTGTCCCGGAGCGGCACAACAATCAGTATTTGCGTGAGCTTTGCCTCGTCAACGCAGGCTTTCGTGCCCCGGACTTGCTACTGCTGGGCTGAGTTGCTTCTTCGATGCACTCTGGAGTGCGAACAATGGTATCCGTTCTTGCCTGTCAAATTGTCTGGGCTCTTTTTCGTTCCCCTCTCGCCGGGGATACTAGGCGCTTCCTAATTTGTTGCGTTGCTAATCTCTTGTGATTTTCAGGGGCCCGGTCGCGCTGTCACGCAGGCAAATACGTCTACAGCTAACGGAACCGAGTTTGACGACGAGGAAATGCGTCCCAGCTTACCGTCCACTCGTCACAAGTTCCGCACGAGAAGCCAGAGCTTTTCTCTTGGTTCCGGCGCTCACGGCAAGAAGGCGCGCGCTCAGAGTCTTGGTGTTCTGAAGGCTGTGCAGGCGCACTATCGATCACGACACGCCTTCGCGGGTCCTATACGGCCGCTTTTACCGTCGTCGGAGGAGATCGAGAGGCCTGCGACTCCCCGACTCGTTCGTCGGAATTCAACTGCGTCTACAGTTTCCGTCCCGCCTTCTCCTGGCTTGCCGCCCGAGGTCCAGTCCAGGGCTCCCTCGCCTCTCTCACTTGCCGATCCTGCTGCACCACAGACCGTCTTTCCTCCCATTGTAGATGCATCTTATGCGACCGAGACGGAGAGATTATTACGCGACGCTCGTGGGGACACGTTAAAGGCAAACGAGCATTTACCTTGCACGTATGGCATATGTTGACGTGAGCCGCAGGTTCGAGCTGCGATTGATCGTCTGCGCGCCGAAGACACCAAATCCGTGGTCTCCGAATGGAACTTGGCTATCAAAGCGCTATGGGACACCCGCGTACCGAAGGATCCCGTTTCCGAGATCGTGTCGGTTTATCATGACATGCTCGCCCGCAACCTTCGGCCAGATATGACAACCTATGCGTGCCTGCTCGACGTCCTCCTTCAGCGTTCTTTCGCAGTCAATGTCTCCGTGCGAAATATTCACGAGAGCATCGAGCGACGGTCGCTCATCAAAGATCGTGTGGCGCAGTCCGGGCAGCGCGATTACATGGATCACCAGACTTTGGCCGCTCTCCAGGGGGAGACGAACTACGAGTCGGCGCTCACTATCTTCCGCACCGTGGACCGCGTCTCCGGCTGGGCGTTCGAACCGTCCCTATATACGTCGCTTTTCCAGGCGTGTGCCGAGCAGCGCGACATCGAGGCCGCTTTGCAGGTTTTCGCGCACATGGAGCACAGGCACATGCAGCCCCAGCCAGCAGACTACGCATGGCTCATTCGAGCGTATACCGACGTCGGAGACTTTGAGGGAGCGCGTGTCGTCTTTGAAGAGATGGAGCGCGTGCGCTCAGCGGCTCCTGCGTCATCCTGGAGCAGGGAGTCCCCGCGGCATGTCATGCATGCTTGGAACGAGATGATACGGGCACACATCCTAGCAAGCAACGCACCAGCAGGGCTAGCGCTCCTTGAGCGGATGATGGACTCACCTCGCGGCGTCTCTTTCGGTCGTCAGGATATCCCATCTCCTTCGGCTATGACTTACGACTACATCATCGACGCATTCTGTGGCTCGGGCGATTACCGGACTGCAGTCGCTTGGTACAGTCGTCTGCAGAAGGAGGGCGAGCCAGTTGCGAGCCGTCACCAGCCGGTGCCATTATTACCCAAGCCGCGAGTGGCCTCGGCAGAGAAGATCATCATTGGCCTAGGCAAGCAAGGACGCGTCGACGAAATCAACGAGTTCGGCAAGCACGTTAATCATACATGGTTTTCTGCCATCGCCCTCTACCTTGCCAATATCCGACATCTGCTCAGTTTGCCTTCCGGTGCCAATGTTGTCGAACGTCTTGACGCACTTCACGCAGAGCTAAATCCGGTCAAGATGTTCCCGGCAGCTCTCGATTTCTCCTCCCCCGCTGATGCCTTTGCCCCTGCCATTGCTCTCTATGCACGTAGTGGTCAGCATGAACGCGCGACAGACCTTCTTACTGGGCTCCTTGATTATCAGTACGAGACCCGCCGTTTAGTCCAACCCCGCCACGAGTTTTGGCCCACGGCGATGCCGGCTGTCAGCGCCGTGCTTTTCGACAGCAACGGAGGCTGGATGGAGCCACCCTTCCTTGTGTTCGTCGCTCTGCTGAGGACGCGACCCGCGCGGGCTTTGGGCCTTCCCGACGACGTCATGAATATGATGGTACACGCCTTCGACCGGGAACTGACGAACGGTACCGATCTGGATTTCCTCGGGATGGACGACTGGCAAGCCCTTGCGCACGCCGTATGGAGCACTCGTGCGAAGGGCGAGAGAGCTACGCGTACTATTGCCGCCGTTCTGAAAGGCATGGCTCAAGGGGGCCCCGAGCCGTCGAGCCAGGCACTTCCCCTCGTCCAGCTGCTAGCTGATCTTCAGGGAGTGGCTGGGACGAGCGAGCTACTTCGTTCGCTTGGCCCTGCGTACGAAGCTCTCCTTTTCTCTCCCTCTGGGACTGCCACTCCAGAGCTCTCTACGAGCGACTCTATCCTATCCACACAGGAGTGTCCCTCCACTGCTGACACCTCGGTCTCTTCAGCAACCGCCGCCATCGACAGTCGTCTCAGCACCATGGTTAGCCAGTTGATTCGTCAGTCAGGAGGGTCTTCTCGCAAGGCCTTGGACGATGCTTGGCGTATCTTCTTGTCACATACGCGGAAGGGCGTGTATCCTGAACCTGCTACGATGGGTCTTCTCATCCAGAACCTTGGTCGTGCGCATCGCTTGGACCAGATGTACGAAGCGTATGACGCTGCTCAAGTCGCCTTGGGAACGATAGACAACTCTGCGCGGCGGCTCCGGGCCTGGGGCACTATCGAGGAGAACATGATCGTCGGGCTGGCTCATGCCGGCGATGGGCAACGTGCAGATGTGCATCGGCGGCGAATGCTTGAGCATGGCCTTACCCCGAACGCGGACGCGTATGCCGCGCTTATTCAAGCAGTGCGCGACACGACAGACGACACGACAGTCGCCATGACGTACTTTGACGAGGCTACTGCCCGTGGTGTGCATCCAAACCTCTTCCTTTTCAATACGGCCATCTCGAAGCTCGCCAAGGCACGCAAAGCCGAGCTTGCGCTGCAGCTCTTCAACCAGATGCAAGCACTCAACATCCGTCGGACGCCGGTCACGTACGGTGCGGTCATCGGCGCTTGCTGCCGTGTTGGTGATATCGCGACGGCGGAGACACTATTCGAAGAGATGCTCGCAACGCAGAATCGCAAGAAACTCCGCGTTCCGCCGTTCAACACAATGATGCAGTTCTTCGTGCAGACGAAGCCGAATCGTGAGCGGGTCATGCAGTACTACACTACTCTCCTCCGCGAGGGTATCATGCCGGCGGCGCACACGTATAAGGTCCGCTACCGTTATCGATACCGAGACACGTCTTACCCGTTTTACAGCTCGTTCTTGATGCGTACGGTTCTATTGAACCTGTTGACTTCGCTTCGATGGAGCGGACGTTCCAGACGCTTTGTGATGATCCGAACGTTGCAGTCGAAGGCGTGCACTGGGCATCGCTCATAAACGCGTATGGATGCGTCGGCAAGGATCTCGATAAGGCCGTTGCTACCTTTGAATCCATCACTGCTCATCCCACGACACCTAAGACCGGTGCTCCCGCCTCCGCGGTCATCTACGAAGCATTGATCAATGTTTTCGTGACGCATCGCCGGGTCGATCTTATCCAGCCGTACCTGAAGCAGCTCCATGCATCCGGCGTGCACATGACGGCGTACATTGCAAACCTCCTCATCCGCGGACATGCATCGACAGGCGACATCGCGGCAGCGCGTGCTGTCTTTGAGGCTATGCATGATCCGCCGGCTGGTGTCGCCGCATCGAATAATCATGCACCGCACGATTCATTATCTGCTGTTGCGAACGTTTCGCCGGACGCTCCCGTCTACCGCGAGGTGCGCTGGCCCATTCTCTTATCAGAAACATGTTCTCATTTACAGACAGCCTTCAACTTGGGAAGCCATGGTGCGAGCAGAACTCGGGCAGGGTAATCGTGACGAAGCGCTAACGCTCCTGGAACGACTCGCAGCGCGGTAAGTTATTTTCACCCGTCCATTAATTTGTTCTCTGATAAGATCCAGGCACTACCCCGAGTCCATTTATAAGCGTATTGGTGGCATCATGCTCGACGATTCCGTGTCTCCGTGGCCAGCAGCATCTACTGTAATTGAGCCTATCACTTGAGGGTGCAGATACTGACAGATGCTCTTGTGGTACTCTTGGTCACTGTCAAGATAATAGTTGCAAACAGACCAATAGCTTATCTTAGTGATGCCTACCTTAGTTGTTCATACCCCGAGGTATCTGATATTTGTCAGCATACAAAAATGCCAAGACTCACATTTTACATGATGCATAAAGTTTGTGCTAAGAGTTGAAGTGAGTTTTAGAGTTCATTATGAGTAAACAACTACAGGTACCTGTGGTCTTAAAACTTATACCTATATCTGTATGAGTTTAGTTCCCATAGATGTATCTGTATATGGTTATTTGTATCTGTGGGTATATGGGCATGAGTATTATACCAGTTTGAATTAAATACAATCAGGCTGTTGAATTAAATGTAACTAATAGTGCAAAGGGAACAGTTGTTGGGTGGCAGTCTTATCCTATTGGCAATAATAAGTTTGCACTTGATACTGTTTTTGTCTTACTTACAAACCCTCCTAGTCCTGTTCAACTTGATGGACTTTCTTTAAATGTCGTTCCTATTTC
>MU273663.1:0-54536 GCA_022160365.1 Vararia minispora EC-137
CAACAAGCGCGCGCTCCACAACAGCACGTGCCTTCCATAGAAGCGCCCTGTCAGCGCATATCTATAAGCGGCCCGGACCCAGTCAGCAACAACGACTAATCAGCAACAGTCACAGCCTCGGCCTTGGTCATCACCTCGGCGATGACTCATGCTTAGTCGCTATCCTATTGTTCCACCGCTTACATAACTATCTCACGCACGGACCATGTAACAGTATATAAGGACCCCTTGTTCCCCTGTATTTCCCCAGCTCGTCCACTTGTACTACCAAGTGACTCGCAATCCACCGCCTTCTGTCGCTCCATCCCCTGTCTGCCTCAACCCGCTCCCTTCGTCACTAAGTCCGTGCAGCCCGGGGGCATCCACTCGCTAAGTCCTTACAAATCTAGGGGCAGCGCAATTCCTGTGGCATGTGGTTAAGGTCAGTTCAAATCTTTTCTTCTAATGGCTGCATCAATAATTCTGTGAAGCAGATCCTGCTGTACCCAAGCAAGTGCAATAGGATTTGTTGAGCTCTTTTGCCGGAAATGTGGGTGAGGGGTTCGTTTCGCTTGTCGCAGAGACCCAATGACTGGCTTGCAAGACCTTAAACGCACGTCGCTTTCGTGACAGTCTCATGAAACGACCACACTCACATGACCTCGGAAAGCAGTGGTCGCCGCGTCGGGTGAGCACTGCCTCGATGCAGCGCGACACGAGGCTTCTCACAGGAAAGCGCAATTGGATCGTCGTCTCAACCTTCGTCGTCATCATCGACCTCCATCGACCTCCATCGCAGACCACTCTTCACCCATCGATCACGAAAAATGTCTCTCTGGTCTACTATGCAATTGGTCGCCGGCACGATTATCGGCTGGATCAGAGCAGGTATCGGATCTGTCTGGGACGAGGAAATGGGGAGGGTCGAACAGCCTGTGCAAAATGGAACGACAACCAGTATGTGTAATTGAAATACGAGTGCGACATCCACTGACCTTTCTCTAGAGGATGGGAACGCTGTACAGAACGGGGAAGGAGGCGATGTCGAAGGAGGGCATACGCAGCAAGAAAACGCTACCGTCGGGGGCGAAGTTTCAGACAATGCGGACGGAGTATCGCCAGTGACCGTAGAGCAGCCAACTACGACGGGAAATGGAGGGCTCAAAGCCAACGACAACAATTTGCGCCTTCGCACGTGGGGAAGGGGATGTGGGGGATGTGGTCTTTCGATGCCTGCAGTACGTGTTGTATCTCGCGCACGACCATTCCCTTACCTTGAGACAGACGCGTGACGGAAGGTGGGCTCTACTTATCTTGGGCGTAATTCTGATCGTCCTCGGGTGCATCGTCCTTGGAATAACGGCAGAAGTCAATCGGATGTCGGGAGGAAATAGGAACAATGGTACGCGCTGACTCCAATTTTTACTGCTTTCGCAAACACGGGGATTTCATCTCTAAAAACCCCGCTCTCGCTGTCTCTGAGCCAAAATGTGCGCTTTCGAAAATGTATCTCGCTATCTACATATACATGCAAACACTTGTCCCCTTCCCTGCCCCAATCTCCATCACACTCCCTTCCATCTGCCCCTATCCCCGCTCCACTCATGGTGCGTAAAATCCCGACCGACCACCAGCGTGCTCACTTGAACGGAGTCATGCCAACATACATTAGTCGCTCGTTGCGACACTCGATTGTTGAGTCGAATCACGGTGACGAACTGCAGAACAGCGTCACTGAAGATCGGATCGACGGAAGCGATGGGATGGTCGACAACGGAGTTAGGAAATGTGAGTGGCATGAACCGAAGGCGTGCAGTCGCATGCAGTAAAACTAGTCAACGTACCTAGGCCGTAGAAGGAAGTAGAGGCAGAGAATGCGAAGACGTTGATCTGGAGAGCGTGAGTCGATTACGTCGTTCACAGGGGAAGACACGCACTTGTGAAAGATTGTCTCGCGAATGGACTCTCAATCTCTCGTTCGCGAACGCGCAGAGGAAGAAGACATGGGATCGCAAGAAATATACGGCTCTGAATAATAAGCGGTGGTCCGGTTAATAAGGCATGAATTCGAGGAGCACATGTCTGCGTCTGCAGATCACCCGGTGATGCCCCGGAGGGGCCGTGTATTCATAATGCAGAGGTGAAACCCGACGCGAGCACCTGTGCTGAAGGTGCTGAAAAAGATTACATGGGCTTAACCTGCCGTCCCATTAAAACTTGCATTAAAATATCCTAAAGCGGGTCAAAGACAAGACTGCCTCGTACTAGTACCGGGTAGTCTGTGCGCCATCAGTCGCGGGCATAAATTAACGGTACACTCCGTCCTCTAGAGCACACCCAGCTAGAGTCTATTTTATAGAAAGTATCTCAAGTCTTGCATGTTTACACATGCCGCATCCTTTTCTGATCCAGTCGATGACATAGACGTTCCCTCCTTTAACAGAGAACAGGACTCTTCCTTTGGGTGTTTCGAGGACGTTTGGTTAGCTCATATCTGATATCCGGACAAGACTGCGACGTAGTGAGCGGAACGCTAATCTGATGGATATGCATTGTTTTGTGTCATCCGTGGTACTATTCCATTGTTCGACATCTACCGTGTGTTAGTGCTAACTGGTGTCCCTCGAGTATATGCATCCCTGATCGAATGTTGGGATACGAGAATGGTTTTTATTCGCATGATGGGAGATGTTAACTGCGATTACGCTAGAGTGCCATCCCACTGGGAGTGGGACGTAATGGGCTAATCATCTTTGTACCCAAGAGATGAGCATGAATGTCTTGGTAACCTTATGTTTTACTGCCCTGCCTGCCTAAGTAACATTGAAGTGATCTGTACAAGTTAAAAATCTGCAGCAGCGAAAGCAGTTCTTGTGGAGCAAGAGCAACCCACGTCAATAAATGGATAAGCTAGCGATTCATGAGTCCGCGCCGCCTGACACGATCTCTCCACCCTGCCAAGTCACGCCGCCGTTCTCGTTTTGCTCCCAAGCCCTCAGCGCCTCTCCATCCCACTCCTTTCCGGACAAATCTCCGGCGGAGCGAAGAAAAACCTTGTCATGCAACTTTTCTGGCAAATACTCGTTAGTAACGGGGTGGCTGCGATCATATTAACACTCTCGCGGTTACTCAAAAAGAAAGACCAAGACAAACGCATAATCGGGATTGTATCTGTATCCTTCGCTGTATCCCATTTCTTTCATCATCCGCGTCGGCGCGTTCCGCATACCCAGAGGCACCGGGAGAGTCATATCTTGGCGCGCGGCATCCACGGCTAGATTGTAGGCCTCGTACGAGCGCGTCGACTTGGGTGCCTCGGCAAGGTAACACACTAGGTGGGCGAGATTGATGCGGCACTCGGGCATGCCGATCTGCTGACATGCCTGCATGACTGCCGTCGCCTGCCCCACGAGGTCAGAACGTGTCCGGAGCGTACAGAGGTGGTGGGGGCGCACAAGCGGAAGGGCGTGGTTATCCGCGAGGCCGACGTCCTCGCTAGCGCAGACAACCATGCGCCGACAGATGTAAACGGGGTCTTCGCCTGCCTCGAGCATGCGTGCGAGCCAGTAGAGCGCCGCGCTGGGCTGACTCCCGCGCACACTCTTGTGCAGCGCGCTGATGAGGTCATATCGATCGTCGCCCGTCCTGTCGTATGACGTTGATACCGACTTACGCAGAGCACCAAGGAGCACGTCCTCAGACGAACTATGCGAGACAAGCGCGAGCTCAAGCAAAGAGAGTGCGGTGCGCGCATCGCCGGCCGAAAGCGAAGCTATTGACTTCAGGATGCGATAGGTGACATGTGGGTAGCGTGAAGATGGGCCGGAGAGTCGCGTGTCTTCCGGCTGAGAAGACGTGTGTGAATCAGACAACTGAGAAGACGCTAGCACAGGGCTGGATGATATCGGCACAAGCGGAGAGCTCGTAGGAGGTGGCACAGTCGAGGGCAGCTCGCCGACCGGGTCAGAGCTCGAGACTCGATCAAGCGCCCTCGTTAGGACTTCCAGAAGCTCATCATCAGTCAACCGTTCGAGAACGAAGACGCTGGATAAGCAGTGTACATCTTTTCAACAGAGGATAGAATGTAGAGACATACCGGCAGCGACTGAGCAGTGCTCCATTAATCTTGAAAGAAGGGTTTTCCGTCGTGGCACCGATCAACTTGAAGCGAGTCAGTAGTTGTCTAGAATGGGCACGTCGGTGCCACTGACTTGAACAAGGCCTTGTTCGAGGTACGGCAAGAAAACGTCCTAAGTTTTGTGTCAAACAAAGACCGGCAGCTGGATTACAGTTGATAGACAGACTTGCTGAGAGCGGGTAAAGCGATGAATCTCGTCCAGGAATATGATCGTCCGTCTGAGAGCGGCGAATTAGACGCGGTCCCGGACCGAGCCAAGCGGTCGGCATACCGTCCAGTCAGCTGCAGTAGATTCTTCGCCTCCTCGAAAATGGGTCGAACATCGTTTATGCCTACCACAGTCGCACTCAGCTCTTTGAAGGCCGCATTGGACCGCTTGGCCATGAGTCTCGCCAGGGTAGTCTTCCCACAGCTGCGGATGTCGGTCAGGTCGGGCTAGCGGATGAATGCACCGCCACTTACCCCGGCGGTCCCCAGAAGATCAACGAGCCGGTCCCCGACTCCCGGGAAAGCGATAGCAAAAGGGAGTCGGGACCTGTCAGATGAGTCTGACCGACGAACTCGTCCAGCGAGGAGGGTCGCAGTCGCTCAGCGAGCGGCGCGACAGTCTGGAGACGAGACGAGACGGTCACGTTGACACCACTGCCACCGGATGTCTTCTGCTTCTTTCCAAGCAAGGCAAGAGGTGCAGGATCGACAGGCGCACGGCGCTTCGCGACAGATGTTGAGACAAAGCTCGGACCGGGATTGAAGATAGGGGCGAGCTTGGACGAGGAGGCGGAGGGGGCAGGTGGACGCGTGGTTAATGCGCATGGTGCGCATCCGGCGTCGAGGTGTTCGTTGATGGAGCGGGCGGGGACCTGACGGGAGCAAATGGGACTGGAGGGCAGCCGAAACGAACCCGGGAGATTATTATGGTCCGGAGCGGATGGGAACTTCGTGCGCACCAAGTGACTGAACGAGAGTAAATTGTAAGTGCCAGTAGTCAGGTCGAGGAAAGGACCTTGCCGGTGTCAAGAGCGCTCTGGTCTGCCTCTCGTCGGGCCATGGGATGTCGGTCGAAGGCAGGCTGCGCGCGCGCGTCTGTGCTTGGGCACGGAGACAGCGTGGTGATCCAGGGCAGGCCCGGGATGGGAGCGGAGCACAGGTGGGGGAAGCCAGGGCGCGTTGGTCAAGCGCGCTCCGTCAGCGCCGCATTGGCGGAACGAACCGTCAGATATTTACTGCGGCCGATGTTTCGCCCTCGCCCCGTCGGCTTGCCACCGTCCACATCGTTCTTTCCTGGAATCATCTCTCCCCTTGCCTGCTAACTAGAGCCTAGCTAGAGTTTCATACAAGCCTCGTTGCTTGTGTCCAGCCCGAACCGCCTCTTCATCTCACCCGGCGCCTAACAACAAGGGAATCACAAAAGAAGGCTCGTCGCCTCGAACAATGGTAGAACAATGGGCTCACTCGCATTATCGTCTCCCTTCATATAGGTTTTGCACGCCCGGCTCCCCCGCGCGCCCCCCTTCTCCCACCATGTTTTTCCCTGTCGCCCGGTTGCGATTTGCGGCTGGTGCCGTCCTCGCTCTCCTTCCCGTCGCAAGTGCTCACATAGACTCTCTGTGTAAGCAGCCCCACCGCTTTCCACTCCGCCGTTTGATAAATTTTCCCTCGCAGTCGCATCCTCCGTCTCATATTGTGCTCCCCCAGAGAGTCTTCTCGTCCAGCAGTTTGATATCGCATACTATCCTCACAACAATTCTGTCGTATTCAACGTCACCGCCGCCTCCGTGGTATGTTTCCCCGCTACCTGTTCGTGCGAGCACCACTTGACTACTGTTGCAGCAATCGAACGTCAATGTTTCTGCTAATCTCTACCTCAATGTCTATGGCATGCAGCCGGTGAACCTTACCATCGACCTTTGCACCCTGCTCAACTCCGCGCTCTGCCCCCTTCCGTTATACGACTTTCAGGGCGCGGACACCCTTCCGCTCCCCCAGAGCGTAGACATCTCCACCCGCCTACCGGGAATCGCCTACAAGATTCCCGACCTTGAGGCCTTTGCTCAACTCACTCTTTTCGATGTAGACACCAATCAGCAAAAGGCTTGTATCCAGGTCACGCTCGCGAACGGGTGGTCAACTCGACAGCCGGGTGTCTCCTGGGCTACGGGTGGTCTCGCCCTTCTCACGCTGACATCCGCTGCTTGGCAGTCCTTTACACCGGATGCGCTCGCCCCTTTCCGTCTCCTCGACCTCCTCGGGCTTTACCAGATCATCGCGGCGTCAGCCTTGCTTAACCTTAACTACCCCGTCATCTACCGGTCCTTCGCCCTCAACTTTTCCTGGGCTCTCGGTCTGTTTGACCAGTCACTGACGTCGTCGATCCAGACGAGCATCGACCACATGCGCAACATTACTGGTGGCCATGTCTCTTCTCCCACCACCGGCGGCGCCACGGCCCTGGTAAACCGCAAGACTAGTCCCTACAACTTGTTTTCAACCTCCCGGGGTGCGGTGAACGCGCTCGCACCTCAGTTCCTTTCTCGCAACTCCACCATCCAGCACCTGGCGGCACGAGACGTCAAAGTCGTAACACCCACCTCGAATAACATACTCGGGGAAGGCCTGCCCGTTTATGCTGAGACGATGAACATCGCTACTGGGAATGCCTTCATGACTGCGTTCTTCTCCGCGCTCATTCTTCTCGCCATTGCCGTTGCCGTCCTCGCCATCGTGTACGGCGCTATCTGGCTCGGGTCCCGATGGCCCAGCAGACATCAGGCCCGTTTCGTCAGCGTACTTGAGTCACAGCCGACGGTTATGCGTTCGTGGCTGTTCCGCGTGGTGTGTCTCCATCCAGCCTGTTTGCTACGCCTCTCAGCTGATAGGCCCATCCGTTCAGGCTCTCGTGTGCTTTTTCCCGCTGATCGTTCTGGCCTTCTACCAGTGGACGTTGGACGATTCGTGGCTTGCGGTCCTCATTTCCGTCATCACCTTCCTCGTCGTCACTGGCGTTGTTGCCTACGGCGTCGTCCGCGTACTGTTATACACACGGCGATCATCTCCCGACTTTCTTAACATGGACCTTCCTTCTTTCGTTGCCTTCTACGGTCAATACCGTGTGCCTCGTCAATACGCATTTCTCATCCCCATCTCCGCCGCTTTCCTGCGCGCCCTCTTCATCGCCTTCGCGAAAGGCTCCGAGACTGCGCAGATCGCACTCATGCTTGCGGTAGAGACATTCAGTCTCATCGCATTATGCGTATTGCGGCCGGGGAAGACACGACGGGCAGACGTTCTCGCCATATACCTTGCTGTCGTCCGCTTCGTCTGCACCGGTCTACTGATAGCCTTCCTCCAACGGATCGCCGTCACGCCGATACCCCGTGTCGCCATCGGCATCATCACCGCCGTCATCTGGAGTGTCACTGTCATCATCATGTTCTTCAACACGCTGTGGAACCTCGGCCTGCGCACGCTCTGGCGGCGCCGCTCCGAGTGGAGAAACATGCGACTCGGCTCCACTACAAGCGCGAGCCGATCGTCGCAGTCGTTCCCGGAGCCGCTCCGCGAGAAAGGTGGCTCCACGACCTCGTTCGACGTCCTTGGCCGGCGCAACCCAACGCCGTCGCGGCAGGCGCCTCTTGACCCCTCGATCAATAAGCCGTATCCGACCGTGACTCCAACGACCACGGCCGCCGAGCCTACGAGCGCGTCCACCGCGACGTCGTATGGCGAGCAGATCGAGAGCAAGTGGCAGTCGCCGTCGAGACCGCAGTCTGTCTACTCTTCGTCGATGTACACGGGGACGCCCCAGTCGAGCGCGCTCGGGGTGACGCCGCCCTCAGCGAACGGGTGCACGTTGCATCCACCTATAGCGGAGGATCGTGCGATTTGATTTAGACTCTGTGCTTACGTTCTGAATCCGGCTGCCCGGGACCCTAGAACTGCGGACTCTGCGGGGAATAGCCTACGCCCCACTAGAGTCAGCGAATCCTCACACGCGGACCTGTTGGCCGTTCATTTCTCTGCGCTACTCGTACGGTGCACACTTAATTTCTTTGGCATCCTACATCCCGCACTGTGCTATACGTATCATTCGCATTGACTGTTCCACCGCACTGCATATCCATGCATCCAGCTCGCCATCGCATCTCATAGAAGAGCTTCCTGCGCTCATTTCTAATTCATTCTCTGACCATCGATGTACGTATATCTACCATTATCTCCTGCGCGCTTGCCGCTATGTTTTATTACACCCAACGCAGTTCACGACTGTTATGTTGATAAATAGAAGATGTGTTTTCGGGCACTTTCAGATTTCAAAATAGGTCGACCAGGCTGCGCCGCGGTGAGATCACAGCGACCACCTTGCCTTCGAAAGATAACAAGTCCCCTCCACTGGTTGCGACGAGGTCAGCGTCTGCTGGCTTCACGATCACACCCAAGAGCGCATCCACGTTCGTCGAGACCAGTGCAAGTGCATCCTCCATAGACAGGTTCGACTGGCTCGCGACCTGAAGGCGACGCGTTAGTTATAGTGCTCTAGTCAGCACAGCCCCGTCGAGAACCAGAATAACTCACCCATCCCGCATCCCAGCGCAGGTTGCGTGCGGCCCAACCGGTCATGGACGGCGTCGAATCGTCGATACCTTGCGGGATCAGCCCGACTGTGACGTTCTTCGACCATAGGTAGGCCGCCTGCCCCATTTCAGAGAGCGGCGGGCCAGGGAGGCTGCAGCGATACAAAGCGCGTCAGCACCAAGGGCTGTCTTCGTCTGATCAGGCTCACATGCGTCGACTATCCCAGGCGTAGGGGAAGGATCGCGGTTGCACAAGCACGCCCACGCTAGCAGCAGCGAGCTCGTCGGCCAAGATATGAGCTTCGGCAGCCCCGAGCACTGTCAATTTCATCTCTGCGCCGGTGTGCGCCTCCACCTCGCGCTTCAGATCAATAAGTGTAGCGATGATATCAGCGCTATCCACACGAACTACGAGCCGGACCAGTCCCTTGGCAGGCTCGATGAGATCCTGGACATGGGAGATGTGTGGAGGACACACACCAAAGCGATCATACCAAACCAGCTTCCAGCTTCACCCTTCGTCCGGCCGAGAATCAGTCGCCTGAGAGAAGCAATACGTGTGCTAATGCTGGGAGTGGTGCCATGCTGGAGGCTGATGTAGATGGCAGTATCGGCCTGAACCACAGCGCCCTGGACGAGCTTATGCTGGACACCTGTTGATATGGAAGCACTCAGGCCGTACTCGCCTACTGAGCTAGAAGGTGCGGATACTGCCGTGGTGACACCCGCCCGGTAAGACAGCCTATCCAACGATCAGTCTCAGAGCAGCTGCCATATGACTGCCACCAACACTGCGTCGCGTGTGGCATACATGAGACCGTCCACAGCGCGAGGAATGGTACCCAGGACGGCTCGTGGTGCATCAGTGTCCGAAGGTTCGAATACCACGCCGTCTATGGTCGAAACTTCTCCAGCGATCTCTTGCAGCCCGATGGAGGTTCCGGCTGCCACGATTGCTGGGGCAATGGAGCCGCCATTGAGGTCGACAACAGCGTCCACACTCTGGGTTGCCAGTGAGACACAGTCCTCGTGCGTTGCGCCCTCGATTATGTGACCGCCCTCGACAATCACACAGGGAAATTTATTATAGATATTGGAGACACCCGCATTATTCCTGGTCCAGACATTGGAGACGTTGGTGAAGATTGTGCGCCCGGTGATCGTAGACACGGTGTCCAGTGTTGGTTCGCCTTCGCGCTTTAAGGCATCGTATGCTTCCAAATCATAATTCGGCACCTTTGGGGGTTGCTGGCTTAGGGATCCAGAACGAGGGTTTGTGTCCACGAGTTGAGGAATGCCATCGATGAAGACCTGTTGTGGAGTGGCGCCAAGAGCGAGAGGGTACCTGTCCCAAACCACGACGTCTGAAATTGCATGAGCGGTTACTCGTGCGAAATCTGTTGTTGCAAGGGCAGACCTGCATCGTAGCCTGAAGGGGTGGAAAACTCAGATTGGGACATCAGTGATAGGTGAGTACGAACCAAGCTTGATGAAGCCGATACGGTGGTTGAGGCCAAGCACGGCGGCGGCGGTACTTGTGACAGAGGACAGAGCCTTGTGTCCGGGAAGACCAAAATGATGAACTTGCTGTGCTTCGTACAAAAGGAAGCGTGATGTGATAGCAGGGTGATCGCTCTACGTGGGATTACGGTAAGCTTTAGTGTTAGATGGATCAACCTATCGAGATGCGTTCCTTCATCGTAACACGTATACCTTCATCGTCCAAGAGACGCGCCGCAAACGAGGTCGAATGATACGCTTCACGCTTATACCTGATAGAGCGCCATCGATTAGATTTCCACTTATATCTCCCCGTCAGCACATACCCAGAAAATGCTGCAAAGATTGCCACGGCGGGTGTAGGACCTGTAGCTGGCTTGGCAGATATAACTTGCGCCGTGACGTGAAGACATACCATACGCGTGTTTGAGTACGTCTGGAACCAAGTAGGCTTCGTGGGCGTGATGGAATGCGGCAACCGGGAATTTGAACTCGTTAGAGAGCTTGAAAGTGGATGACTTAGTGAGCAAAGTGTGGGCCTGTCTACCTCTGCTAGTACTCACACGAACAAAATTGTCAAAGTCAACGGCCTCGTAGCAATGTGTCTGAACCTGTATCGACGTTATAATTGAGCCTTAAACTAAACATATCTTCCTCACCTTGACCTTCCCACGAAGGATGTCGACGAGGGGTTGCCACTGCAAGTCCTGCGGAAATGCACCGGAGAGATTATCCCAGCGGCTTTGTCTTACACTGGCACAATAAGAATCCTGCTTCTCCTTAAGTTTTCGTGCGGTGTTGTATCTGGACGTGTCAAAGGCAAGGAAAACATGAATGAATGTTATAGAACATACGCGTCTCGCCAGGCCCACACAGAGTCCATCCGAGTATCGCCGTACACTCGAGCTGCAAGTCCTGTCAGGATAGTTTTCCGTGCTCGACTACGAACCTACTTACCCGGGTTCTCTCCTGAACATCCCAGCGTTGGTCATTGCCGGAACGATTCACACGATCTTACCAACATACCGCATGCATGTCTCCCGAGAAATCAGTGAACTATCGCATGCAATGTTTGACGACACACTTCATATGCTTCCATCCAACGTAGTCGGATGCAGTACCACTAATGTCTAAAGGTGGCTCAAGGAGCATGGCCGTTGGCGAGCGTTCCAACGTGGGGCGAAGCTTGATTGCATACGCTTGACCACCTAACGAGGAACACATAGAGTATCTATGCGGTCAAGCATCCGTGGAACATACCTATAGCGTTGGCGGAGCCAGGGAGGATGAGCGAGGTTGTTAGGCCTCCAGATACGGCAAGATGGAAACTCTCATCGTGCGTGTTCAACCCGTCAAGAGACCGAAGCCAAGCCCGAATGGTTCCCTGGATGGAGTTTCCATCAACGGCGCCTGATAGCATGGGTGATGATTCGACCCCCATGTGTGAGTGAACATCGACGATGCTGGATAATATACTTCAGGCTTTTACAAAACATACGAAGAGTATCTCCTCGACTAACCCTGGTGTAATCCATGCGCCACGCACATCAATTTCCTCGAAGTTTTCGGAGGCTTCGATGTTTGCGGTAGTCACGGGGCCAATGTGCTTGATAAGACCGCCGGAGAGTAGCAGGTCTCCGTGTATGGTCTCCAATCCGTCTACGCGTCCAGTCCAGATTGTTGCGTTCCGGATCCAGACGTCTTTCGTACCGGGAACAAAACGGTCCGAGAATTTGCGCTCGGAGAATCCGGGCAGTGGGCCAGGAAGCGCTTGAATTTCATCACACTGCAAGAGGATCTCGCGCGCGTTAACCGGGATTCCAGTGCTCGAAGTGCGACCATCCGGACCAAAGTAGAGAACCAGTAAAAGCGAAAGGACGGTCGCGGCGCATAGATATGAGAATATTCTATGTTTCGTGTTCGTCTCCCTACCAAGACGTGCCATTGCGCCGGTAGCATACGTCTGGACAAACTCGGTTTGAAACTGGTGGGAGCTTGTGTGATTACTCGGACGATGCGCCTCGAAGCTCCGAGTCGAATAGTTGAGCGTGGAACATTGGGCCACGGCAAGCACCGTGTCCCACGTGGTCGTTTCTGTGACGCACGCGTCATCGGCTGACAGTGACACTACAGTGACACGGCAACGCTCTCACCAAGCTTGTCCAGTGCTTGTCCCTGCATGGACTGGCGAATTGTTCTCTTCTCTGTAAGCACTGTGTGCATTCCATCCGTCATGTGCCCAGCGGCAAGAATATCGGTATTGCCCTGTTCCGCAGAGGTACACGTGTACACGGCTAGTATCTCGAGCGTGCTCAACACAGGTTGTGCGAACATCCAGTTCATGCCTTAACCGTACCGACAGCACCCACCCTGCAATGGCTCAATATACGTACCACTCCAATCCTGACCCGGACTGGGAGAAGATATCCGCCATGCTTCCTCTGTCGGAGCCCACCTCAGCAGATCTGGCTTTGGAAGTAGCCAAAACGCGGGAGATGAGCAAGCTCTGGGCTTCGAACGCCAAAGCCGTCTGGGAACCCCACCTGCCAAGTGGTGTGTTGTAAGAAGAATGCCCAGCACTGACTGCAATATTGACTCGGCCATCAGATTGGAAGTATCTGATTGAGGATCACCTCGTTCCCGTCGATGGTGGCGAGATTCGGGTACGCGTCGTCATCCCGTCCACCAGCGGAGAAACTTTCCCGCTTCTGGTGTTCTTTCACGGGGGAGGTGATTGCCACCGTATCCTTCTTGTCTCTTCTAACCAGCATCGTGTTATCGTTAGGGTTTATGGCAGGCGATATCAACACAAATGACTATGAGCTGCGGGTTTTGAGCTACAGACTCAAGATCGTTACCGTCAATGTTGATTACCGGTACTTCATTGTCGTACACTCTACTACACCAGGGTCTTCACCAAACTGTCAGCTTAGACGGGGCACCTCATGCGCAGGATGATAGCTACGCCGCGCTAAAATGGGTCTGTACATGCTTTCAGCCTTAGTCATACTGCGCTTAGATGACACCCATCTCGTATAGGCTGCAGCGAACGACACTACATTATCTGCTGACACCACAAAGGGTTTCATAGTCATGGGTGCCTCTGCTGGTGGACAGATTGCGGCGGTCACAGCGCAACGCGCTCGCGATGACCCGTTCTTCAATAGGCAGCGGCTTACGGGCCAGATCATACAGATCCCCTCAGTCTGCCACTTATATTGCTACCCTGAGCAGTATGATGCTGTCCCGCGGTATTTGCTCGCTGTACTAATCCCTGGTTTCTTAGGTACAAGGATCGCTTGCTGTCTATGGAGCAGAATAAAGATGCTCCGATGCTGTCCAAGCAAGCTATGGTAAACATCTACCGTACGTCTGACATCATATCGAGCGAACTACGTTCGTGTGTACTATTCTAGGCTTCTTGGGCGGAGACCCGAAGGATCCCTCGATCTCTCCACTTCTGACCCCTTCGCTTGTGGGTCTACCTCCCGCACTAGTCCAGGTTGCCGGCCTCGATCCGTTGCGCGATGAAGGCATTCTGTACGGAGAGCTCTTGCGTGGTGCGTCCGTGAACACGAGGATTGAGGTGTGCGTAGCTCGTGCCGTCATTGGCGATGGGATGCTCACATCGATGATCCAGATACTCTGGCGTTCCGCACGGGTTCCAGTATGTTATGTCAACGACCGAGAAAGCGAAGAAATTCACGCAGGACGTGGAGGACGCTGTGAGGTGGATGACAAGTGTGTAGATCGCTGCCACTCATGCATGACGACGAAATACAATGTATCTGCGTTCACTCGTCATTTGTCGCGATCAGAGTTGACTGTACTGGACCAAGCATTTCAAGGTCCATTGCACAAGCCAAGGGCCTGCTACTTGCAGTGAAGGGAAGTCTCGTAGTGAGTTACATTCCCAGTCCGAAAGAGAACTCCACTTGTCACGATTAGATGCGTCACAAACCTGCAATGAGCAAAGTTCGGTCCTAGCGGGGTCATCGTCGCGGAAATGTTCCGAAGTAGACCGATCTCAGGATACAAGAGGGCTGTGACTTATCACCTTGCACGGTCTCGCCATTCCATTTTCCCTGAAGGACTGCATCAATTCGCTAAGCATCCGTTGAGCTCCATAGTGTTCAGGAATGCGTCGTCCCCAGCATATGCATTCACACACCAGACCTGCCTTGCCCGCACGGAAGTCCTTTCCGAAGTTGGCAGCCTTTATACGTCCTCGAGCACTCGACATCCAATTTGGATCCAGCTGTTGTGTAGGCGCATCGAGAGCTTACGGCGGCCTAAAGGACTGGATTGGATGAAGAGTGAGAGGTCTAAACGACTGGTCGGGCCAGGCTGCGACCCCATGCCCGGTCATTTCAACTGACCCCTCTTGATCCCGTCCTGATGACACTACCTCATATGCACGATCACCTGATTCGTCGGGCAGGAGAGATGAGATACGTACTAGTACACGGCAGTGCCGCAGATAGTACAAGGCTACAAAGTATAAGAAACGTCCCGCCACTGAAACCTTCTACTACAGTGCTTTCAACGGAAAACCACCATGATCGGCCATCAATGTATTCGCTTTTAGGACAGTACAGTAAAGAGAGCGAACAAAAGAAGACTGCAATAAATGGAAAGTCATGTAAAGAGGAATGACCGCCTCAGCCAGCTTCTTAAATATGCACACTCCAAAGCATGACAACGGGGTGGTTCACGACAGCCAGTGCCTTAGAACAAATCCACGCTTCTCCTGGCGGGAGAGATCACACCGACCACCTTGCTCTCCAAGCTCAGAAGATCACCGCCCTCAGTGACAACAAGTTCAGCGGCTTCGGCATACCGTTCGACACCGAGGAGACGTTCAAGGTTGGTGGTCGCCAGAGCGAGCGCTTCAGCTTTCGAAATGCCTCCACCAGACTCCAACGCCGCCTCCACGTATCAATGTGAGCATGGCGGTGACTTTAGT
Source organism: Vararia minispora EC-137 (assembly GCA_022160365.1). Lineage (NCBI taxonomy): Eukaryota > Fungi > Basidiomycota > Agaricomycetes > Russulales > Lachnocladiaceae > Vararia > Vararia minispora. The sequence goes on from MU273663.1 coordinate 15,155, forward strand.
CGCGCAAGTACACGTACCCATGCGACATCAAGACGTGTATTGCGGGCCATCCATGCCTCGGTGACACCAACGCCGATATTGACATTATGATTGAGTAGAGTAGAGATGGTACTTCCGTTGGAAAGAGGAGGGCCAGGGAGGCTTTGATGCAGCGGTGAGTACGCAAGGCGGGGAGACATTGACCGTGACACACATTCGTTGCGACTCCCAGAGGCCGGGGAAAGGACGCGTGCTCAGAATGACGACACCAACATCGGCAGCTTTGAGCTGCTCGGCAAGAAGGTGCGACTCTGCCCCGCCAGCAATGGTCACCCTGAGTCTCGCGCCCGTCTTCTCTTCCACCTCTTTCTTGAGCGTGATCACGGTTGCGATGACGTCCGCATTGTCGGTGTGCACGACGACTGGGATGACCCCCTACAAGACGTCTTTAGAGCTTCCAGCACTGAAAGCCTCAAGAGGTAATCGTACCCGCGCCACCTGCTCAAACGCGCGGGCAATCTCTTCATCTGTGTCCGCAGGAAGCGCAAGCAGCTTCTTCCGTAACGCGGCGATCTGCGTGCTTACGCTGGGGGTGCCGATATGCGCGATCTGAACGTGAAGAGCAGTGATAGGCTGAATAACGCCGACGGTGTCGAGCTTGTGAGCCGCGCTCGTCGAGAAGAACGCACCGAGGCCTTTCAGGAAGGCGCCGCCGAGCGGCACGGCGACGGCTTTTGTCACGCCATACCGGTACGCGAGTCTTTGGGCCTTTCGTGAGAGGCCCGTTTCGAAAAAGTAGAGAGCACGTACAGCGTATCGCGCCCCGCAAAACGCAGACCGTCCACGGCTCGCACCAGGGCATCGTCGCCACCCGCAGCACTTGGCACAGGATCCAACAGCGGATCATATACAAAGCCGTCTCGTGTCGACGCTTCGCCGCGAATCTCAGAAAGACCAAGGTCTGATCCAAACGTCGTCAGTCCGGGCTCGATCGATCCACCGCGCAGGTCCACGACGCGGAGGGTGCCTTCTCCTTGCGCGGGGATGGCGCACTCCTCCGCATGGCCATAGCACGACAGAACGCCATCGACGACGACAGCCGAGCCGAGCCGGCCTTTTTCGGCCGTGTAAACCTCCTGCAGATCCCCCGCTGCGCGCACAGTCACGCTCTTGACGTTGACGAACACAACGACGCTCGTGTCGGCCGTGGTCGGCGCGAGCGGCGGAAGACCTTCGTACCTGAGCGTTTCATTCGCCTCGCGATCGAAGTTCGGAACCCTGGGCGGATGCTGGAACACTTCGGGCTTGTGCAGCACGACAGGTGAGTCCAGCTGAGGGATTCCGTCAATGAAGACCTGCGTCGGCGTAGCGCCGAGCGAAAGCGGGTGACTATCCCAGAGAATCAGGTCTGGGGTGGTCGTTTGGTATGCTGGTACGATACTACGAGCGCCCGGCACTCACCAGCATCCCAACCTGCGGTTCTGGACGTCAGCTGACGCCCGAGGCCACAGAACGCTCGGTAGACCCACCTTCCTTGATGTAGCCGACCCTGTGGTCGAGGCCGAGAACGGTCGCAGGAGTGCTTGTGACGGATGCAATAGCAAGGTTTTCAGGCAGCCCGTAGTAGTGCGCCTGCTGGGCTTCGAACATCAAGTAGCGCGAGTTCAGGACAGGGTGGTCGCTCTTCGCGAGAGGTCACTGCGTGCGGTGGTGCCACTACGTCCCGCGAGGCGTACCTTCATGACGACGTCGATTCCACTGTCGGCAAGGATGCGAGGAGCGTATTCGGAGCCGCGATACGACTCGCGCTTGTACCTAACCAGGAAGGTCGATCCCTTGTTCAACTCTCACAGAAGCCACAGCGCCTACCTCGCGTTAACAGCGAAGATAGCGGCTGCCGGTGGATGCCCTGCGTGCGGACAATAAGATAGTTCCGCGTGAGAAGGGCGAAAACGGACCATATGCTCTCTTCAGAACGTCTGGAACAAGGTAAGCTTCGTGTGCGTGGTGGACGGCTGCGATAGGGAATTGGAACTCGTTCGTAAGCTGCGCCCCCGGACTTCAGCTCCAACGCGGCCAGCATAGAGAATCGTCGTACCCGTATGAGATCGTCCAGGTCGACCGCCTCGTAGCAGTGGGCTTGCACCTGTCCGGACGCGCTCCAGCTCGGCCCGAGGAAGCGGAATAGGGGCACAAACCTTGACGCGCCCGCGGATAACGTCAACGAGCGCCTCCCACTGGAGGTCCTCGGGATACGGCCCGAGGCCATCCCATTCGCCTGCGAGTGCCTTGGTGCAATATGCGTCCTGCTGCGCCTTGATCTCACTCGCCTTGTTGTACCTATGGACGTGCGCGAGTCAGATCGACGGATGTGGGATCCAGCGAGACGGACGCACGCCTCGCGGAACGCCCAGAAGGTATCCATCCGCGTGTTGGAGTAAACACGACCTGTCGGACAGTCAATACCATCCGCCTCCTGCCGAGCCGAGGAGAAGCTCACTTGGATTTTCGCCTAGCGTTCGCAGACAGCTCGTGAGCGGCGCACTCCGGCGCACCAAAAACGTCAGCCGTACGCACCACAAGCATGTCTGTCGCCGGGGTCAGCGTCACGCAGAAGACCGACCGGCGCACTCCACGCACTTCATCTGGCGCCACGGCGTATGCGTCGCGCCGGCGGCTCGCGTCCTATTGATGTCGAACGGCGGATCAACGAGCATCGCCGTCGGCGAGCGCTCGAGCGTCTTCCTCAGCTTAATCGTGAACGCCTGGCCACCTGCGCCGCGCCACCTCCATCAGCACCACAGGACGCACCGCCATCGAGCTCGCACGCACCGATGGCATTTGCGGACCCAGGCAAGACTGCGGCGGTCGTGACGCCGCCGGCGATCGAGAGCGCATACGCATCGTCGTGCGTGTTGAGCGCGTCGAGCGAGCGCAGCCACGGGAGGATCGGGCCCTTGTGGGAGTTGCCGTCTGCGGCGCCGTTGAGCGCAGGCGCGGAGTACACGCCCAGGTGCGAGTGGTTGTCCACGAGGCTGTCGCGCGGGATCGTCAGCACCGCCGGCGGTGCGCGCGGAAACGCATCCGGTGCTCACCCGGGCGTCACCCACGCGCCGTTCGCATCGACGACCTTCAACGCGCCACTGCGCACGCGCCGCTCGACGTCGGCGAGAGTGACGGAGCCGACGGTCTTGATGAGTCCGTCCTCGAGCAGAATGTCGCCCTCGAGCACCTCCGTCCCGTTGTGCGCGCCCGTCCATATCTTCGCGCCGCGCACGAGCACGGCCGGTGTGCCTTGTACGAAGCGGTCCGATACCGTGCGCGCACGGAAGTCGGGCGCAGGGCCTGCGACGAGCGTCTGGGCGACGCACTTCTCGAGCGCCTCTTGGGCGTGGAGAGGTACGTGCGCGCCGCGGCGGCGACCGGGTGGATCCGTAGCTAGGAAGAAGCATGCCTGTGCGGCGGCGAGAACGAAGAGGAGGCCGGCGAGGCGCCGCGCAAGCTTGCCGTGGCGCCGGTGAAGTTCGGGGCCTGGCGCGCCGGCGCGGGAGACCGGGAGGACGTCCTTGGTCATGGTGGTGGTCGTTAGTCAGTCGGTGAGGGAGGCGCGTTGCAGCGTTCTGCAGGCCACGACGGTAGCAGCGTGCCCGCTGCTCATCCACGCGATAACTCGCGCGTCGCACGCGATAGCAAAGCGCGTTCTGTCGCACGCGTCGACGCGGGCCTCCGCGCCCGGTGTGGTCACGTGCACGAGCCCGGTGTTCAACTCGACACAACCAGCCTCGTGTCAAGGCAATCATTGTCGACTGCCACCGCGTTCTCCGCAATGTTTTCGATGGAAGCAGCATACGCCGAGGATCCAGGAGGGCTACATGCGTCGTATCGTCTGGCCACCCGCGCTATGTTCCGCTATCGCTCCTTCTTCGAGGAAACGTTAGCTCCGGTGGGTCACCAGGGACCCGTCAATTGTACGTACGAGCGTAGCCGACTGATGCGGTCCGAGGAGCTCCGCGCACTTTTCGCTCCCCGCCCTTTTCGACATGGGCCGGCGATGCGAGTTCTCTCGCCGCTTACGGCGAGGCACCGGCCACACAGCGGGGGCGAGCGCTGCGGCGACGGCAAAGGGCTCGGTCGCATCCGCGCGCCACCAGACGCCTACTGTAAATCCCACACAGGCAGGCGCGCGTCATCGCCGCCGCTTCGAGGACACAATTCGCCTCCCGCCGCTCGATTAGTCCTCAGCCTCCCTGCCGCTCTCAGAACGTTACGCCCCGCCGCGGCGCGGTCCTCACGCCGGCTCCACTCGTTCAATGGGCACGCGGTACTCGTGCGTGTGTGTGGTCCCGCAGCCTTGACGCGCGGCGCGCGGGAACCCCGGCCGCGTCGCCGGGATGGCAGGTGCGCCCCCACCGATCTGCAACACACCGCGCAGCGCGCCCCTGCAGCGGCCAACGAAGCGCCGCCATTCAAGCGCGCCGCCACCGATCCTCTCCCTCGCTGCGTCAGCCTAGCGCGACGGCACACATACAAGCGCCTGCGCTGCGTGCGCGCCTCTGAGCGGCGATACGCTGCGCCGTCCGAGACTGCGGCGATCACCTTCTCCTTGTGCGTCATGATGAGTCGGCATCGAAGCGGCCGTCTTCGCGCGCGCGCTCGCGCTGGCAGGGTTCCGGATCGGGCACGTCGTCCACACGCTCTTCGACCGTCTTCTTCCCGACGAGGGCGTTGCGCCGGCGGCGACGTGGTAGTGCGGTGCGGCCGGCGGCGACGGGGCGACGAATCAGTTTCCAACCAACGACTCGACACGCGGGTTGTTTCGGCCTTACAGTACGTGTCGCACCGTTGCCCTTGCACCGCCCCGTCGACGCCGACAGTTGGTGTCTCTCTCACAGCGAGGTTCGTGCCGCAGCCGCGCACGCGCTGCGTCGTACGGCATGCCAATCGTCAGATCGGGTGCGCCGGTCAGAATGTCGAGAAGGGGCGGCGGCGTCGCGCCGCCAGGCACGCGCCGGCCGGTCGATCGAGGATTATGGTTCCGCGGAAAAGAACAGACCATCACGTGACTTGTGCCCTACGCGACGCGGGTGCGCTGTGCCACCCCTCAGAGGCTTTCATGAGGTCCAAGTGCGGAAGGAGGGGCCTGCTTCTTGAGACTACGGGGGCAGCGGGGAGGAAGGCGTGAGCGATCGGGGACCGATTGGACTGGAAGGGACGGGTACGGACCGTTTGGCGCCCTGAATGAACCTTGTTCGCGGAACGTGCCGGGGTAGGGGCGGTGGATGTAGCCATTCCGGTGCTTAACAATAACAAACAAAAAGGACGGGAGATGCGAGGGCTGGGCTGTGGAGACGTGTGTATGTGTATGTTTGCTGTGTAACGTGGCAGGCAGGAGGGGGCGAGGCATGGAGCTCGGGAGGCGAGGAGGGAGCGGAAAGGGGCCACGTGGGGGAGCTGGAAGAGAATCTAGAAGAAAAGGGATGTGGGAAAGAGGCGGAGGGACGGGCGGGAGGATAGACGTCAAGCGATGTCGATCGGACGAGCCGGCTTTGGGCCGAATAGATGGGAGATGATTCGGTGGCTGACTGGCGGGGGAGAAAGGCGGGAAGGATGACCGCTTATGCGGCGCGTGAGTGCGGCGGACAACGAGGGTGGGAAAGCAAGGGAAGGCCGGGCCAGGCGGGGAAGGACGAGGACCGCGGCGGGGACGGCGGGAGACGGCGGGTGGCGGCGGGTGGCTGTGGACGAGGACGGGGACTGGGACAGGAGGACAGATCCAGAGGACGAGTCGAGACACAGGGAGCAGGAGGGAGGGGACGCGCGCCAAGCTGCCGGGTCGTGGCCCGGGCAAGCGAGAGGCTGCAGCCTTCGTCCTTTCTCCCCGACCACCATCTCCGCGTCCTGCGCCCGCCCGCCATGCCGACCCATTCTCCTGTCCTCGTCCCCGCCTCCGCCTCGTCCTCTTCATTTCACCGCCATCGGTATGTTTCTTTCTCTTTCTGCCCCTTTCCCGCCGGCCCAGCGCCTGCCCCACCCTGCTCACCGTCGTCCTTCTTAGCTTCCGTCGCCCATCCAGGTCCCAGCTAGAAAGGAATCTTCAGGCAGGCCTTCTTCCTTCTCCTTCTATCTACTGAACGTCTCTTCTAACTCCCAGCTCTCGTAGATCCTCGCCCGCGCTCCCCAGGCACTACTCCCCGACTCCCTCCCCTCTCCGCCCCCCTCCCGAAGCACCTCTCCACCAGACCCTCCGTCTAGCTCTAAGCGCAAGCTTGACCAGCTTCATCCTCAGGATCCTCCAAAGCGTCCCCGTCCCTCGGACATCCAACCTGTGCCCTTGCGCCGCCAGGTGTATCCCCAGCGCAGCGACCAGGTGGAGGAGGGCGAGCTTCCCGATGATTTACCTCCCCCGACCCCTGCTGCCTCCCGTGTCCCCCTCCCTTCCCCGTCTACCTCCTCACCTCCGATCGAGAATCTTCCCATAGCCCGCCCTCGCAAGCGCCTCCGCAGGGACGATCCTACCTTCCAGCAGCTCCATGACCGCTACTTTAAATATGGGCGCATGCTCAAGTACTCGGGTGATTGCCACTACCTCGCCTCCTTCTCTCCCTCCCACAAAGACTACAAGCCTCTCGCGAACCCGCCTCCGCCCTCGGATCCTTACCATCAACGCTCGGCCCTGCTCGGCCGGCTAGAGCTCGTTGACGCCATCATCTGCTTTGCTTACTCGCTCTGGGCAAAAGACTATTCCCAGAACATCTGCAATGCCGAGAGCTGGCGCTCCCTCAACAGCTTCCTTTCGAGCACTAAGGTCCGGTGGCAGACCGACAACACCTCCGAGCTCGACCGCGCCTTCTTGGGTCTCATGTAAGCGTCATTGCTCTCGTATCCTTACCCACCGTCGTAACCGTGTTTCATCTCCGCACAGCTGGATGGTCGAAGGCTTCATCCATTCCCGCACCCTCGCCTACTTGCAGATCGAGACACTGCCCGAATTCGAGCGCCTCCAGCGCAAGACGGATCAGATGGTCTCTGCATCCCAGGCCAACGCTCAGCGCACACCGCCCATGCTGCCCTCGCCCGCCAGCATCGCCCCCGCCAGCAGCGCCAACTCGACCCCCACGGGCAGGGACGCCGAGACGCCGAACGCCTCCGCCGCACCGCCCGCAACGCGTCCGCCGGCACCGGCCTCCTCGTCCACACCCGGCGGCCGTCCCCAGCTGGACAAGGCGGCCCTGCGTGAGATCGCCGTGCCCGTTTCCGCTCACTTCTCCGACAAGCTCCAGGCGATCTCCTCCACGCTCCATCACGCGAAGCTCTCGATGAAGTACGCGCAGACGCACCTCACCCTGCGCACGCTCGCCACCCACTTCCCGGTCACCTTCCAGCGCATCCTCCACTCGTCCCTCCGGCAAGAAGACGAGCCGGAACCCGACATGGAGGACGAGGCTGGCGAGCTCTTTTGGCCTGGCGCGCCGACGACGGGCGAGGGCATCGGCTGGGTCTGCCTCATGGGCAAGGCGATGATCAACGAGTTCGGCAAGACGGTCGGCTACCGCGGCTACGATGGCTGCGTGCCCAAGCCCGGGGAGGGCAGCAGCGTGCCTCCGGCGTCCTCGTCGTCATCATCATCGTCGTCCGCGGCGTCCGCGCACGGGGACAGGCGATAGCGCGCCACCCCGGTTCCCGCACCATCACGCCCGCCGCGCCGCCCGGGAATACCCTGTCTCCGCCTGTCGTCTCATGCTCGCTTCTTCCCTGTCACCGTCTCTCTCTCGCACCGCACTCGCAAACTCCCCCTTTTCTGGATGGAACGGAATCAAACGATCGCTCGCACGCCCGCACGCCGGCGCGCGGTGGGAATCGACGACCCCGCGCACGCATGTATACGCACGCACGCACGGGCGCGCACGGACGCGTACTATCGACCCGGCCGCCTGATGTGCCCTTGTCCGCATGAGTGTTCCCGCCACATGGCCTCTCCGTCGTCTCACGCCCTTGCACGAGGGCGGGCGCCGGCGGCACTCTCGCTGCGCCCCGCCAAGTGCCGCCGTGCCCGCCTCGTTCCTCTGCTGGAGGATTTCTCCCGCCGCACACCAAATGGTCCACTCGGCCGGATCTCAACACATGTACTACTACCCTCCCTCGTCCATCCTCTCTCTCCCGCATATCAAAATGGCGTCGCCGCGTCTTCTGCTATTTAAACGATCTCTCTGTCGGACTAATATCCCCTACCTCGTCCCTCCGCTGTAATATTACCATCCTCCGACCCACATTGCTCCACCAATGCGCGCGCATACGGTCTCCACACGCCTTTCCTATCGTCCCTCCATCCATCCCCCCCGCGCGCGTATTACTGCCTCCCGCCATCTCCCCGGATCCACCACCTCATATCTATACTCTCTCCTCCCCGTTTGGTTCATCCGTCGCATGCATCCCGTCGTCTAGACGCCCGTGTACACAACAACAACGCCGTCGTTGCATCCCCTCTCGTCTCGCACCCAGCATCTGTAGCCCGCCTGCCTGCCTGCCTGTCTGCCCGACTTCTTGCCGACGCACAATGAACCCGTGTATTTATCGGCTCCTCTCTCCGTTACCGTTTATTACCAAGCGGTCCCATCCCATCCCGTGCCATGGGTCCACCGATGGCCCGCGTGAATCGAGACGCAGACGCCACGCGCGGATTGAATGCGCTACATCTGTTTCGGGTCCATAGCCTTGAGAATGCACGGACGGTCGCGCATGCGAATGCGACGCCTGGGCCCGCGGCCCAGGTTCGGCGCTAACGCGGCAGCGGCAACTCACCGGCCGTGGCGCGCGTCCGCCATAGGCACTCGGAAGAGCCTTTCCGCTCCGCCGCCCGCGCCGCCTACGCCAGCGGCGGCGACGCCTATCAAGGTCTAGCGGCCAGTGCGCTACAACAGCAGTTACCGTGGCACCCTCCAAACTGGTGCACATCCTGTCTTACTCGGAGAGTCCACCTGTCCGATCCCAGAACCGCCACTGCACCGCCGAAGCCCTCTGCGGGCGCCAGACTAAGTCTGCGTCACGTACTGTACGGCCCGAGCCCAGCACTAGTGCTAGTCCGCATCCAGAACCAACCGGACGTCAGAACCAGACGTCACCGCACGATGTAACTCGATGCTCGCGCCGCTTTGCCCCTTCCGAGCGAGCACGTTCTTACCGCGTCGAGCTGACTGAATCTGACTCTGCATTCCCTCCATGCCGCGCGGCGCGAGAATGCCGACTTGCAATGCAATCGACTCTCGTTCCCGCGTGGCGCCGCGATGTAATTGACTTGCCGCACGCGGCGCGCGGCGCATCTGTCTGAGCACCCCGTCGCGATCGTCTGAGCCCCGTCTCGGCGGTCCGATATGCGCGCAGGACGCGGATAGAGCGACGCTTTGTTTGAGCTCGAATAGGGCGCTGGATGTCTCGGATACAGCGCGCGCGCGGCGGTTGGCCAACCGACGTCGCCACCAGCCGTTTGCCAGCGCGTTCTGAGCCCTGCGCTTCGCACCCCTTCCCTTCCCGCGCCCGGCGATCTTTGCATCTCGCCCGCGCCTTTATAAGAGAAAGATCAGCCCATCGCGCTACACGCCACGCGCGCAGCACGCACTTCCCCGGTCGCAGGCGATCCAGGTCGTGCGGCCGCCTCTCGAGCGCACCAGGCCTCCTGACATGATCACCTGCGCATCGCCAACGGCGACAGATCCGCACGACCAGCGAGTATTGTTGCCCGCCACGCATCCGTCCACGCAGAAGACGGTGGCTGCGCGTAAACTCCGAGGGATCGTCGGCTCTTCTCGCGTGGCAGACTGCGTGGGCTGCGAGAGCTCCGAATCTTGGCCTTTGTGGCGCCTCGCTCCTCCGCGAAGCACGCATACTGAGCCAGGCACGCGTCAGCGATGCTGGTCGGAAGGATGAGAGTATTTTGCGAAGGACAGATTCGTCCACGCTGCGGGAGTGGGGGAAATCGTCCGGCCCCGCACCAACATGATGCGAGGCACCGCGGCCTCACGCACGTACTGACCGTACCTAGCCCCGTCCACACGCGCAAACACTGGACGAAGATTGGCCACACGAGGGCCGTTCTTACGAATCGATCGGCTCGAGCCGAAGGATCATCCCGACAAGACAAGGGCTGTTTTTGCATGGGCGTTGGATTCCCGGTGTTAGCGGGGGGATCATAGTGAACATGGAAGGACATGGAGCAGAGCGTGCGTGCGAGATGCGGACGGTGGAATAAAGAACACAGACGATACCCATACAAAAGCAGCCGCACGACGTACAGTCGCTCCCAGGACGCGGAACGCGAGCCAAGCATGTACGGTTTTCACCGGTTGGACTTGGCGACACGCTCGAGCTCATCCTTTTTCTGGAAAGTGATGGAGACGTTAGGACTGTTCAAAGGAGCAGAGGATTAGCTACTGACCTTGATGGCGTACGAGTTGGAAGAGCCCTTTGCCGCGTTCATGAGCTCGTCGGCGAGGCACTCGGCAACGGACTTGACATTGCGGAATGCAGATTCACGCGTCTGAAGGCTGGGTAAGCACACGGCGTGCCGCGCGAATACTTGGCGGGGTCGACTTACGCCAATGGTGAGAAGAGCGACAGCCTGGTTTACCCGCCGGAGAGGCGAGACATCGACGGCCTGCCGACGGACGGTGCCCTGCGAGCCAATACGCGTCGAGTCTTCACGGGGACCCGTGTTGACAATCGCGTCGACGAGAACCTGGTCGGAGATAAGACGGACTGACCTCACGCGAAAGTGCACAAAAAGACATACTTGGATCGGGTTCTGGTCGCTGAGCAGGTGGATGATCTCGAACGCGTGTGCGACGATGCGGACAGCCATGATCTTCTTTCCATTGTTACGACCCTTCATCATCAAGCTGCAGTCTTATGAGCTTCGCGCTTGCGTCGCATAACCGGAAGAGACGCGCCTGTCGACCAAGCGCTCAACAATCGGCATCTGGGCCTTCTTGAACTGTTTCTTGGCATAACGGCCAGCGGTGTGTGGGAGATAGACGGCGTGGCGGATTTGAATGTAGTCCGTGAGCGAGATGTCTTTTACCTCAACACTGAGTAAAGCTTAGTTGCAGGAGGGCTGCACAAGAATAAACAGACGCACTCCTGCGTGTCCCACTTGCCGAAAAGCTTGACTTCCTGTCCAAGCTTCGACACGTCTCTCGGTAACGTTTGGACAGTAGCCATCTTGAAGGGGTTTCTTGAGGAGGACGTGACGAGCCGGAGATCTTGCACGATGTCGACGGCTGGTTCGCGGCACGGGTCCGGAGAGCATCACGTGCTAGCGGCTCAATAAGAACTGTACAGAACCCGGACATTACCGGAATTTACGTCATCGCTTTCACACTCGTTCATGATGAAGCTGCCAAAAATGTTGTTGCAAGGTAGCATACAATGAGGGTTTGGTATGTGCTATAGGCGATACAAATGAATGATGTCTTATGCTCGAGGATGCCAGTAAAAATGCGAGGAAAAGTGCTCAAGAACAGAATTGTTTCAGTCCCAGGTCGGGGGGATCGCTTGCAAAATCCCTGCCGTTAGTTGCGCCACATCCCCCCCGGAAGCCGCGCGAGATAACACAGCGGAGAGTGCCTCCAACAGTGGGCTCACTCCATTCTGCGCCTGGATACGCTTCTGTTCTTCCTCCTGAGCACGTTCCTCCGCGGTCAAACGTGCGACCATTTCATCATGCACCTGTTCCAACGCGCGCTGCTCACGCTCCTGGGCCATAGCAAGCTGTTTCTCAAGCTCCTGTTTCTCTTGCTCGAGCCGGCGACGTCGCGAACGCTCCTGCTGCATGATCGAGTCGTCCGCCTTGCGTTTCCCGGCGATGATCTCAGCGAGCTGGGTGAGATGTGAAATCTGCTGGTCGCGCAAGAGCTGCATCTCGCGCTTAACCAACTTTCCTGCCATCGGGCGAGAAGCCAGGGCTCGGGAAAATGCCGGCGAGGCAGGCGTGATCGTAGATGCAATTGTGTCGGTCGGATTCGAACCGAGGCCCGTGTGACCATGGACCTTCTGTAACCAACTGCGCGCGCGCTCATGCTGTACGCGCGATTCGTCGGTCTCCTTTCCGTGAAAGGCAACAGTACGGCGACGGAGTTCAGTGTAGCAGCTAGCAAGCATGAGGAAAGCCGGTCGCAGATCCTCTTCCAGAATGCCGTTCACTTTCATCACTACTCGCATTCAGAGCCACGCGAACGCCAGGAGCTCATGAATACGCACCATCCAGCATCTTGGAGACGACCAGTATCGCCGCGTGAAGCTTGCCTGCACGGCGATATGAGCTGGCGATAATCATCCAATTATCGCGGTCGCTTGCGGACATCTTCAGCAGGCGAATGATGGTTGCAGGGTCATCTTCCAGCGTGGAAAGGTCGTAATGTACGCGTTCGCCACAAAGCGTCATAGAAATCGTCTTGCGCATGGGCGGCAAGCCACGAGGAGTAAATGAGCCTCCTTCAACAGGACTCCCGGATGATATTGACAGGTATGCAGGCATATCGTCAATATCCGTGAGGGCAAGGGATGGTGCGCGGACTTCTCCGTTCGAAGAAGCGCCTGGCGGGTTAGTAGAAACAGCAAGCGGATATATGTCAAGGCGGGAGTCACGGGAAGCCGTGCCGCCTGCCTGATTGAGAGTATTCTGGGACGAAGGCGTAATTGATTCTGTAAACGTAGGCTTGGGTGGCAGCGACGGAGGGGATTGAATGGACGCCGCAGGAAGAAGCGCTGCTGCACCGGATGCTTTGCCAGTGTGAGCCGGTGACGATGGAGAGGGCATAGGGGTTTGGCTCCGATCTGTGCGACCGCGGTCTTTGGTCGAGGAACTACTATTTGTATGGTGATTAAGGACGTTCATTGGATTAGGACTGGAGGTAGGTACGCATGGACGTACGAATCACGCCTAGGCAATGGCTGCCTGAAGCTGGATCGGCTTCGTAGGGAGCGGCCATCTCGCCCATGACCTGATCCTTCGGCCAGGAGTCCGGAAAATATAGGTATAAGTTGCTTCGAGGAGGCAAGCGGATGTACGCGGAAGTTGGGCAATGGAAGCTTGCAGGCACGCCCTACTGACTCCGCAACGAGAAATTCGACAAAGTAGTGGTTTAGTCCGTCGTTACTATGCCAAAAAATGATGCGGTTTCTGTCGAGCGCCAGTGCATCAGTAGAGCGAGAAAGCCGAGGGAAGTGGCGGACGAACATGTGCCCATATACACACAGACATGCTCGCACACCGTTCTCGGGCTCGCTGGTGTCGACGACTATAGATCGAAAGACTTCAGAAGACATCTTCTGACACAAAGAGTACTGTAGACAGTAGACAGTGGAAATTTGAGGGCAGGTTGAGGGGGAGGCACGATACAACGTGCCTTTAGGCAAAGCGTGGAGATATTTCGGTTCGCGACGTGTGCCCTGGGCCCTGCTTTCGCTCTTTCGGAATACTACACACCTTTGGTATGCAGCAGCAGCACAAGCACATCGAAGAAGAAGAGGTCAAGGGCAAAGATACGGGCATATCGAGCAGTTGGTCGCTTCTCTGTCCCGGCAATTTCCGCTCTGTCTTTACGGTTCGGGCATTCAGTGCCGTAAGTACTAGCCTTCTCCCTTCTCGCCAGAGCTTTCCTGAGAACGCCGGCGTATTTACACACCATCCCTGGAGATGTGGGTCACGACTGCAACCCTTGTAACCAAACAATACCATCCAACACCCTCACGATGCAATGAGTGCAGTACTGAAAAGTCTCTTGCCGTGGATCCTCATCGCAGCCGATCGGCTGTCAACGAGACACTTCTCATCGCCACATGTCTGTCGCTTCCAATGACATTCGGAACTTGCCTCTCGACCGCTGGATCTGACGTACTGTTGGTATTAAAGTACTTTTCCGTGCGGGGCTATCGTGTGACTCTGTCCAGAGCTCAAGTTCTCGTTGAACACTTGTACCTACCTCGCATCTATCGCTATGCTCGAGCCCAGTCTAGTACCACCGAACTTTGTCCACTGCGTCATGATAGGCTTGTCTTGAGGACTGTACCAGGCGGTGTTGGGCCCCGAGAAAGAGGGGCGGCCCTGGACGGTCAGGCTGAAACCTTGGCTGGCCAAAGGATATATATTCCGACAAGTGCTCCAGGCCTCGCTCTTCAGCCTTTGTACCCGTACGATCAGCTCTAACCGCTTCATAACTCACCTCTGCCTATAGAGACCACGCAGCCTCCATTTTCCAACTATGCCCAACTCACCTATTGTCCTTCCTCCCCTTACCTTTCGTGAATGTCCGGACCCAAGAACCTTTACCGCTCCAAGGCTGTCGGCCGCGACCGCCCCACCAACCGCATGGCCGGTACAGAAAATACCTCAGTTAAGGTCGTGCCCGTCGACGACGCCGGCCAGGACGGAAACATTTTGCTCTGCCTCCTCAAGAGTGCCGCACTCATCTCCTCGAAAGAAGGATGCAATGGCGCCCAAGTTCAGGAGGCCCTTGTCTCGCCAAGCATCGTCACCCTCCGTCCCGCTCACGCAACAATCCTTGGAGGAATCAAAATGAACTCCAAGGCTGTCGAAGTAGTCTGTGGGTCAAGGCCTAGAGCACGCTCTACTCTAAGAATTTCCTTATCCCACCCTCCCCATCCTTCTTCCCCCGCGGCTTCCTGCCGTTATTCTGGTCCCTTGTTGGAAAACCCTGCTTCCAGTCCGAGACGCATCTGAGCCCACTCTATCTCAGTCCACCGGCCTCGACACTGTGCACAAGGAGGCGAAGGAGGCATCGGCTGGCCACCAGGGTCTCTGGAGCCCCTCGGCCGCGCCTCAAGCTTGGCATGGTCCATGGCAAACTTGAAATCCGTCATATTCACGAAGGACGATGAACACGCCGTAGTCTTTCCCTCTTCTCTCTCCTACCCCTATCCTTCGAAGTGGATCTGATAATCCCCTTCCGGCGGTCCGAGGAGAAATTTCGGCCTATTTAGCATAATTATCTCAGTTTCATCATTGTGCGCGAGGAAACGAAGCCATCGATTGACCATCGGTGTCACCTCCTCGCCTATCCCTCAAGCCCAAGGTGACCCTCCTGCTTTCCAAGCATTATCACAGCTCGCACGCTTTCTTTCCTCTCTCACGCCGATCCGATGAACCATGGTTGATGCTCCCCATCCGTAGCCCGTGCTCCAGGTTGGAACCACCCATCATAAGCCGATCTCTCGGTCTCGGTCTCGGTCTCAGACCCGGGACCCCTCAGCCGCATTCAAGTCCGATTCACCCAACACCGCTTGAGGAAATGAAGGGGCTATTGGCTAGCCCCCGTGTCCCTAGAGTAAATTCGTCTGTGCCCCAAGCTCAAGACTACTCGATCACCAAAGCTCGGGTCTGCTCTTCCCATTTTGTACCCATCCTTTTAATCGAGCTCGATGTCCTCCATCTGTACCCAGAGCACCAGCTTCAGCGCTCAGTCATACAAACAAAGTCAGTCTCTCTTCCCCAGTCCCTCAGTCTCCGCCAACCAGGCTCAGCACCGCGTGCGAGGAAGCGAAGGGGATGTCGGCTGGCCGTCGGCGTTTCCGGAGCGCTCCCAGGACCCAGCTACACCACAAGATCGGCACAATCGCTACAAGAACATACGTAACCGGCAATGCAAGTCGGCGCGAGGATGGCAGCATAGGCAGCGGTTACCCATTGCACATCGGGAGTGGGACCCACCCCATACCACCTTTGCCGCTCGGGGCTGGTGTGCATGGATCCCACCTTTCATACGTACTTTCTTTATCTTCGACTTTTCAGTCTGCTAACATTAGAGATATACGTATCTTGCTATGGGTCCGTCCCCCCTACGGATCTCAACGTGCGCGAATGCTGGTTTGCGCGCTTGGGGTATCGGGCGGCTTCGATATTATTGGCAGCCCGTCTACCGACTGAGGCACCATGCGTAATCCAAGATAAGACCTCAACTATTACGATGCTTTCGGCAGCGAACCCTGCTTGTGAACTCTTGAGTCCGGGACGACCTCAACCGGTGACCTGAGTCGGCAACTCACAAACAATGACGGTGCCGCTGACTGATCACCAGGACTCCCACTCCATTTCACCAGCGTTTCGCCCTCCGACGAATCCCGTCCGCGCGACTAGCGACCCCGGCAGCTTCTCTCAGCGCGGTACCGACGGCAACAACGATTGGCCACCGGTGCTGCTCGAGCCGTTGTAGTCGAGCGTCCATCAAACTACACTGAAGAATCGAAGGCGATCGCATATCCACCAGCACAATCCGCACGCGCCATCCCACCCTGTTGTACTGTCGTTAATGCCATGTGTGGCACGGGTGAGAGGTGCTTGAAGACGCATACGGGCCCGAACCCTAGATAAGCTTATTTTGCGACCTGTAGAGGCAGAAGCATGAGGACACTATCTTGACAGCACGAGTAAGCTCGGGGAGACGCTGTGCCACTATGAGCATCCGTAAGGCCTTGGTCTGCGGCCGTTGCTTTCCGCCGCCTCGTTTTGCTTCTGACATGTCTCTCGCGACCTTCGACATGTCTTTCGCGACCTCACCATGTTCGCTCTCTTCTCACATTGCTTTACTTGCCCCATGCATATAGCGCTGTACATATATCCATGCCCTCCATCGAAGGAGGGGACCTCTATCTACAGGCCTATCTTACCGACGTCACAGCATCGTCTCGTCTGTTCCCTCGTTCCCACTCCTGTCATTGTCCCCGCCGATCCCGGCGGGTTCCAGCGTTCCCGGAGAGCGTGAACAGACATGAATATATTTGGATCCTTGCCATGTGCCGCGCGCGGGTATGTGTGAGAGGATTCGCTGCAATATCCGATGTACAGTGACAGAATGGGATACAATGGTAGAGATACAAGACGTGAATGAGCTCCGCAAACGAAAGGTCCGGTGTCGTCAAGGCAGGCGGTCCGAGAAATCGACGTGAAGGGTCATCATGACGGGATGTGAGAGACATCCAGTCCGAGTGGAAGCATGGAGGGGTCGCGAAGCTCGGAACGGTCCCAGGATACTTTGTTGAGCTGTACGCGGGACCATCAACGTTACGAACGACGAAGCGAGAGGGAACAGGGGTGGCTTACGTGGGTCAATGCGTCGTCAAGGGAGATAAGGTTCATATGGTCAGGGGTATCGCCATCGTTCTGAGCAAGCTGCGTCACAACTTACGTCTCAGCTTCGCAAAAACGAGTCTACACACCAAAAAATCATCGTCGAACCCGCGCAGGTGGAAGCGCAGCTCGACGGGTATTCTGGAAGGGAGCACGACAACATGCACCGGCAGCGCGAACGGACGCGAGGATGCCAGCCGCGCCGACAAAGTCTGAAAGTGTAGGCATCAGCGACGGCAGAATCGCCATGGCAGGCTGTCTACGTACCTGGGCCGCAGTGACCGCGAGTCGGATGTCTGCCCGCTTGCCTCGCGCGTCCTTGCCGACGAGCACGAAGAGCTCCCACGTGCAGGACACGATGTACACAGATTCCCGCACACCCGTCTCCTCGCGGATCGAGGACACGATCGTAAACTAAACATCGCCGTTAGTCCGCTTCACCAACCTCAGGACCAAACCGGATCAGACTCACCGGCACTTTCGCGTTCGCCACTGTGACCCGCCACACTGTCGCAGATGGGCCCTCGCCGCCGAGCCTGCGCCAGCGCCAGTAGTCCGCCCTGGCATACTCGCGCTCACCGAGCATCATCCAGAACATTTCGTCATCGTCACTCTCACCCTCAACGAGCTCCACGATCGGCGCACCCTCTGCAGCGAGCCCATGCGCGTACGAGAGCGCGGCTGCACGCTCTTGCGCGAGCGAGCCCCGCCCGTGCCAGACGTAGGACGAGCCAAGGAGAGTGACGCAGTAGCTGAAGCCGGAGCACATATTCGACACCGTCTGCGAGGAGAATCAGAAGTCGCTCACCAACGACGAAGACGGGGATCGTACAAGATCGAGCTCGTCTATGATAATGTTGCCATCCAGCAAGCGTACGCAGTGCATCGTCGTATTCTCTGCGCTCCACAGTGCTCGGAAGCCCTGGCGGATCACGATCTGGCCTCCGAGGACGCTCACGAGCTCCGCGGGCTCCGCCGCCTGGCGCACGTTCACCAGCGGCGCGGCATACCTCCTCGCGAGGCCCTGCAGCTTCGCCCCCTCGAGTTCACCAGTCGTGCTGCCCTTGCCGCGCCACGCCCAGAGCTTCGTCGCGACAAGCCCGTTCGCCTTCGTTTTGTACCGGTGGATGATCGCGAGCGTCTCGCCCTCATAGAACACGACAGCATCTGCCGGAGAAAGTGCGTTGGCAGTCGCGCCAACGACGGAAAGCACTTCGACCGAGATCGTCGAGATGTCGGCGTCCTTACGGTAGGCGCGCGAGCACTGAGCGGCCGCGACGAGCTCGGTGGCGTCGAAAGAGGGCAGCGAGTCATCCTTGTGTCCTGCGGCGCAAGTTTAGTAAACCACCGGAGAGACGAAGCACAGGCTTACGGATATACACGACCTCCGGCGCCTTCTCGACTTTCTCAACCTTCTGGACCGCCGGGAAAGCGACCTTCCCCTGAGCACTGGGGAACGCCACCTTCTCGGGAGCCGGCGATGCAGCCGGCTTGGCAGGCACAGGCGGAGCATCCTCTTCGACCGGCGGCGGCGCCATTCGGTGGAGTGTCGGCGCGGGCGTCTTCACCTCAGTGAGCGGCGGGAGGGACCCGAAGCTGCTGAAGTTCGACCGGCGGCGTTCTATCGGCGGCGCCGCGCTGAAGCGGTCGCGCTCAGCGAGCTCCGGCGACGCGGTGATGGCAGCGGGTAGCTGGGGTGCGGGAATCGTTGGAGACGGATCTTGCGACGATGCGGTGGACGAGAGCGATGCCTCGCGCTCATGCATAATGAGCGCGACGTCCATGACCGTCGCGCGGTTGCCTGTGCTGGGGATGCGCTCGCGGCGGCGAGCCGGGCGCGGCGACTGCGGCGAGACCGAGCGCGGCGTCTGCTGGGTCGGTGAGGGTGCGGACGCCGACACGGCGGAGGATGCCGATGAGCTCGTCGAGGGCGCAGACGCGAGGCCCGGAAGCGCGCGAGCGCCAACCATGCCCTTCCCTTCCTTCTCTGGGACCGGCGGTGGCAGCAGCGTGTCGACCGTCTTGACGCCGAGGATCACTTGGCCTGCCCAGCGGTCGGCGACGCCCCCGCGCTTGGGCACCTGAGCCGGCGGCGCGTCGTCCACGAGGCTCGGGAATGCGACTTGCTGTTGCGTCTGCTGCTGCGGAGACGGTCCTCGCGGCTCGCGCGAGACCCCGGGTGGCGGTACTTCGTCGTCCTCGCTGATCTTTGCCCTGGGCCTGAGCGCACCCGTCTTCTTCGGCCTCTTGGCCCTGTCTTTCGTGAGCTACGCACGAGGAGGCACGCATTCATCCAAAGGAGCGGTACATGAAAAGCAAACAGAAAGCATCCATTGAGCGCGAACAAACACACAAAGCAAAACTACCAGAGAGGACGCACGTGGCTCAGCGGCTTTCCGGACAGGGGCAGTTCCCCGCGCACGCCGCCCGTGCCAACATCACTCCACGCCTTCGCAGGCGTCGCCGCGCGCTGGGCAGGCGTCGTCGGGCGCGAATACGCGTGTCCATCGCCGTCTCCCGTCTTCATCGGCTTAATGTACGAGAACATCGTCGATGACGAGCCCATCGGCCGCCCGCCAGGCGACGGCGGCCTAAGTGCGTCGCCGCCGTCCGCGACAGGCACCTTGAGCGACGTCGTAGACGCCTTCTTCCTCAGCTCGGTCACAGATGCCTTTTTCTTCAGCGACGTCGACGACGATTTTTTATGCAGAGATGTCGCCGAGGCCTTCTTCTTGACCTTGCGTGCCTCTTCCTCGATCGTCTTCCATGACGGCTCCTCCCGCGCCTCGTTCCCGGCCGTAAATGCCGCCGTCGACGGGCTCTTCTTCAGTGCCCTCTCCCTCTCCACTGTCTTCTCCGCCGCCGGCGGCACCTCGGCCGTCCAGCTCCTCCTGAACGCCTTCTTCGGCGGCGGGCTGACTTCCACCCTCTCCTCCTCAGCCGGGGCCATCCATCTATCCGCTAGCGATCCGAGGCGCTTCCCACCGCTCCCTTCTGGCGCGGGTATCTGCCCCATCTCGCTGGGCTGGCCCGACGCCGCAGCCTCGCGCACCGAGCTCGCCTGCACGATGCTCTGCACGAACCCACGGCCTTTGAGCCGTGTGAGCGAGGGCGTGAGCTCCTTCTGCGCGGGCATTGCACGGAGGAACGCCGGCGACGGCTGCGCGGAGGGTGGCTTCGGCGGTGCGAAGGGTGACAGTTTCGGCTCGGGCTGCACAGGCCGCGCGAGGGAGGGCGTCGCGACAGGCGTAGTGGGCACAGGTTTCGCGGCGAGCGCCGCCAGCTTCGGGCTGATGGGCGCCGGCTTGGGGCCAGCCGGGACGGACAGGGGGGCTTTGTGGCTCACGCCGGCAGAGAGAGGCGGCCTTGGAGAGTGCGGTGGCTTCGGAGAGACTGACGGCTTCGGGCTGGCAGAAGCAGAGAGCGCGTGCACCGGCGTTGGACTCTTGTTCCCGGCGCCGCGCGAGACGGGTGTCGACGACGCCGCGTGCGCGACGACGGGAGTGCTGGGTATGAAACTAGCGGTCTTGGGCGTGACCGGCCGGCCATAGTCGAGCTTTGCGGGGACAACGGGCGGCGAGAGCGGCTTTCCGGGTGTGCTGAGCGTACGCGCACGGATCGGCTCGGGTTTGTGGGCCAACGCAGGCGCAGGCGCGGCGTGCTGATCGACGTGGTCGATGTAGCGTCTGAGCGCGTTGGAGTTCCTGCGCTCGCGCTTGGGCGTCTGAACGTCGCCGCGCTTCGGTGCGGCCTCCTCGCGCACGGGCACAGCTCCCTTCTCTTCCGGGTGGCCGTTGGTATGGCCGTTGGTTGGCACGGGCTGGACGGGAGCAGCCTCCGGAATTGGCTCCGTCCTCACCCTCCCCTTCGCCGCGAGGCCGGGCATCGCGACGCCACCTCTACCAAAGATAGGGTGCGGCGCAGTGCTGGAGTTGATGGTGCGCTGCTCGAATAACGTCGGATCGTGCGCGTCCTGCTGCGGCGCATGCTTGTTAAGGCGGGGGCCGGTGGCACGCCCACCGATGAAAGCCGCAAGCGACATGGGCTCCTGCGGAGCTGAGGATGGAGCAAATCGGGGAGGTGCGCGCGCAGAAGCAGTGCCGGTGAGCCTGGAAAGTGCGTCGGCCTGGTGGTCTGCGATCGGCTTGCCATCGTCGAGAGGTGACGGAGGCGGGCTTGCCTCGCGTGCTGTCGGCGCCTCCATCAGCGGTCGCACCAATAGCGTATCCTTGGGCACGTACGCAGCGGTGAGAATGGGGTCGAAGAACGAGAGCCGTATCCAGCGCTCCTGCGCACACGAGCGAGGCGCGATGCACGAATCTCCTCCTCAAGCCGCCTGTGCTCCTCCTCCTCGTCAGCGTCGACCTGTCTCTGCATAGCCTTGATGCGCTCTGTCCACTCAGCAAGGCCAGCCTCCGGCTTGCCGGGTACAGAGAACTGGTGAGAGGGCGGGCGGGAAGTGGTCGTCATGGGGGGCAAGAGAACGGGGAGCAAGCAGCGGTGTTCCCAGGAAGTCAGCAGGACAGAAGCATACGAGCGAACAGGCGGGCAGTTTGATGGATGAGCCGGTGGAAAGGAGCGATAAGTGTGTGCAGTCGAGCGAGCTTGGTTAGCTCGCAGCTGACGATGGCAAGAAGCGCGAATCAGCGCCGCACACACACGGTCCCGTCGGCACCTTGCTTTCCGCCACACGTCATCCACGTTCAACGAGGTCTGGTCCCTTCTCATCGCAATAAAGACACCGATACTCAATCTCTCATCCATGCACGCAAGAAAACGGGCGGTCAGATTCGACGATGCTGAATAGTCCTTTAAAGGGTTCTGGTATGCTACTTGTACGCGTCGTTTCATAAACAAGTCCTGAGTCCACGATATCAACTCCTCCGGCCGAGACATCCAACGACTCGGAGCGGGTAACAAACACGCATGCACTCATGCGAAGAACGCGAACGCCGATGCGAGCGCCGACAGCGCGAGAGCGAGCGACGTCACGGGGAACGCCGCGAGTGCGCCGCTTGTCGAGCCGTTCGCCGAGCTCAAGCCGGCCGCGGTCTGCGAGACCGTCGACGGGTTCTGGCCGTCTGGACGCAAGATGAGCGCCAACACCAAGCGCAAAAGACAGGGGAAGACATACTAGTGAAGTTCGCCCCGCAGGTGGACGTGAAGTTAGAGCGCTCCGCGGACGTCATGAGGGACGGGAAGTTGGTGTTGATGACGTTGTACGCTGCCTTGAAGCAGTCCGAGCACGAAGCCGAGTTGAGGACGGATTCGAGCGTCTGCGAGCCGCCGATGATGCTGACGACAATCTGTTGCAGGTTGTTCTGCGAGAGCGTGCCAACCGAATTCTGGACATCCGTCAGCAGGTCCGTGGCACACAAGTTGTTCGACGTCGTGCTGCGCAAGAAGGGGAAGGTCAGAAACGGACAAAGGGGCGCGAGCCGAGTCGGCGACGCACTTCTTCAAGCAGACGATCTCACGAACGGTCGGGTAGAACTGCTGAACATCGCTGACGACGGTCGACGTGCTTGACGAGCTGAAGCCGAGCGAGGAGAGATCCGATGAGCACCCGGAAGTGATATTGCTGACGATGTTGGCGAGGGTCTGGTTGGAGCACTGGGACTGGGAGCACATGCCGGTGAGCCATGAGTTGAGAGGGGTAATGAGCGACGAGTTGGAGTTGACGGTCGCGAAAGTCACTAGGCCGGCGGCATTGAGGCAAGTACCGTCTGGGCCGGTGGCGATGGAGCCAAGGGTAGACTGGCAGGAGGATGACAAGTTCAGAGACCTGCGAGCGCGGCGATCAGGGGCGGCCTATAGAAGGAGAAAGGACCACATTGGGAGAAGGGAACGTACTGGGCATAAGCCGTCGAGGCGAGGGCAGCGGCAGCAGCGAGAGCGACAAACATGCTTTGGAAAGTGAAATAAGGGAAAAGGTGAATAATAAGATGTGGAATGGGAGTGGAAGCAAAGACCTGCTTTTGAAGGCGTTGTTGACGCCCGTCGTGACGCCGGCCTTGGCTTTATATCCTTTGCCTCGTACAGCCATATTGATTCAATTGGTTCCGTGAGAAACGTCCCTCCTGTCCGCCGGCCAGAGCTTGCCGTCGATACCACCTGTTCGTCCCTCGCTCCGCTCACACCAACAGAAGCCGACTCTGGATCTCTCTCCACGCAGGTCTCTCTTTACCGACCACACAACTGCACTCAACCGCCTACTACGAAGCGTCTGCCGGAGCTTGGGCGTGCTGCGCGCCACACAGGCCCCGACCTTTTCTCCACCCCGTGACGCCGCGCTGCGCTCCTCTCTCTTGTCTCACCCAATTATAGCAACGCCCCTCACAGCTTTCTCCCCTACATCACGTAACCTGAGAACAGTCAGGCGTGGATCGTGTCTGCTGCGTACTAGTACTGCCGCCCATAGAGCCCACCAGCACGCAGCCTACCCGCTTCAACCGTTCTCGGGGCTCTCGCAACAGTGTCCTGAGATTGGTGCCCGTCGTCCACACGACGCCGTTCCGCGCGCGTAATGGATGGTGACATCGCTCCGTGCCTGCAGCCGAAACAAGGATGCCCTTGTTCCCGCCAGCCAAGACTACTGTCTTGTCCGCCAGCCCGCACGTATCCCCGTCTCTTAAAGGCACGCACGCACGGTTACCGCCGAGCCCGTCCATATCGCCTCTCGATGCTCGTCTCCCATTCAATAGTAAACCCCGGATCGCAAGAGATAATTGTAGTCCGGGAGAACGGTGTGCGCGGCATCGCCCCAGACATCGAGCGCGCTGGCAGCACTATAACAGGACGTCCCGCAGCCTCGTCTGCGCTAGTGCCGTCAGTATTATCATATAAAGCAGTGTAGCGTACGCATTACAATACAAGTACAATCGCTCCAATGGGCGGGTGGGTTTCACACGTAAGAAGGCAGTAATGGTCGATAAATGACGACGAGGCGCTGCCAGAGCCCAGCAAAGACGAGCGCTCTCGATCAGCCGTACCACTTATTGCCCGCCGCCTTCTGTGCTTTGCGCCGCTGTGGTATCATCGGATCCGTGATGTTGAACGTCTTGATGGCCTCCTGCGTAGCGTAACAAAGATTGGCTGGAATGAGTTTCGGGACGAAGGAAAGGTAGTTTGTGGCGTACTTCCCACGTCTCCATGTCAAACTCGAGCACAAGCTGCTGCTTCTTCAGCCCTTGCTCGTAATCTTCCTGCGAAGGCCGCTCGCAGATATCTACGTTTGTTCCACGTCAGATATCATTCGTGCTAGTACCATGACCGGAGCCGAGCACGCACATACGACCGGCTCGCCGTCCTCGATCTCCATCGCACACTCTCCGTCACGTATTAAGAACGACAAGTGGAACATGTTCTCAACCGACTGTGCAAAGTCGTTCGGGTTGATGATGAATCGGAACAGATTCACCTGGCCTTGCGCCTCAAGCAGCTCCTTGATCTGCCCGCTCGTGAGCAGACGCCACATAGTGCGAGAAAGCGAGGCAGGACGCACCATGATGACATTCTTTGTCGTCTCGTTCTCCGACCGCTGGATGTCCTCCTCCCGCATTTCCTGCGGCTTCTGCTCGTCCGCCTTGTTCTTATCCAACTTCGCCCGCTGCTTCGCTGCCCTCTTCTTCTGCTCGACTTGCAACGGGCCCAGCCTGCTCACCCGCTCAGCATCGCGCCGCGCGGCGGAAACCAAGCACGCACATAAAGTCCATCGCCGGCGCGCGCCTGCTCACTGCGAGCGCCTTGCGCCCGACGATCTCCCAGTCGAGCGGGCCCGGCGCACCGCTCTCGTCCGGGTCGCCACTCGCCATTACGCTCAGCAGGCGCGCAACGAAATCGTCAATGTCGAACGACGCGCCGCCCGCTTTCATCGCGCGCGCCTTCGCCGCGCCCATATTTGACATCATCAACAGCAGGTTCGAATCAAGCGTCGCCTCGCCCGGTGCGCGCACTGTGTCGGCGGTTCAGCAGGGTGGATGCGGGGCGAGTGGAAGGGACCGAACGCGCCTCCTTGGAAGATCTCGTCTGCCCGGTGCACCGTCTCCACGAGCTGCTCCGTCGTGTAGTTCGACGCCTTAAGCGTATTTCCTGCGCATCCGTTAGATCCTCTCCGCAGACCTTATGAAAACGCGTAGCCGCATACCATCATCGTCGACCATAAGCCCGCGGTACTGTTGTCGGATTCTGCGCTTGTCCTCTGGGTTCTGGTTCGGGTCATATGCCATGGGCCCGCCCTTGGACGGGCTCTCCCCAATGTCATATTCTGCCATAATGTTTTTTATATTTGCCGCAGTGAATGGCAAGGATGGTAGGAAAGCGAGAAAGGGTGGGGTAGGGAGGTCGTCGGGATCTATACAAACTTGAAGGGCGCGACGCGTCGCGCGTCACGTCCGAGAGCACGTGACCTGGGTCTCGTGGTATTCATTCTGCTACTGGCGCGCTAACTCGCCTGTGCGCTCCACAGTATGCGCAACCAGCTCGATGTCCTCCCCATGATGTTCCAAGATCAATAAGGTGTGATTGTACAAGTCACAGCATAGCTGCGCTCTGAGCGACTGTCCAGTAAGACACCTCTAATATCCTTCCAAACGCGCCGGCCGCGGCAACTCTAGAGTCTAATCGCCACCGCCTCCACGCCGCGTACCAGCTAAGCTCAAAAGTCAAAGCCCTCCTTTCGGAACACTTCAATGTTGACATCTGGCTTAACTAGGTCGACAAGATCGTTGCGTCGCTGCAATAGATCAGCACTAACCAGGGAGACTGATACAAGGAACGGACGCACCATCATCCCAAACGTCCTACGTAGCGTCGTCAGAAGTTGTTCGCTACGATCCCCCGTCGACTCTTGCAGCGCCAGAGCGCTCAAAAAGTGCTCCACCGCCTCCTTGTGCGCCCCGATGTTCAAGCCTGAGCCGGCAGATCAGCATCCATCCAAATGGGTGTACAAGCGAAGGAACGCACAAGCGACACCGACGTTGTATATCGCGCGCGTATAGGTCGGCCGCAGGCTGAGCGCCTGTCTGTACGCCCCCAGACTCTCCTCCGGTTTGTTCCCATTAGACAGGCTGCTCCCGAGCCTGTTCCACAGCAGATAATCGCCCGGCCGCTCCGCGAGCGCCGTCTCGAAGCAATCTTTTGCGAGATCGAATTTGCCGTCGGTGTAGAACAGTACGCCGAGCGCAATTTGCGTGTCCGCGTCGACGATGCCCTGCGCGTGCTGAGAGCGCGCAACACCGAGGAGCGCGTCGGTGACGAGCCCGTGAGAGTGCCAAGCGGATTGCTTAAGGGAATCGGCGGTCTCGGGTGAGATGTCGGCGGTGGGAAAACGCGCGCGTAGCCAGCGGAGGAGCATCGTATGCGATGCGCGTTCGTAGCCTTCGTTCGTGTACGAGATCGCGAGCGACTGCCCACGTGTGAGGGAGCGTGGACGATGATCAACAGATGAGACGTACGATCATACCCTCGCCCGCAGCGCCGGCTTCAGTCGCGATCCGGACGCCCTCAGTGAGCGCGCGGAGCCCCGCCTCTTCCCGCTCGTCCATGTTTCGCGTCTCGCCGAGCAAAATCCATGCCTCGTACCCGCCAATGCCGAGCTCTCCCTTCCATATGGCTGCTTCGAGAAGCAGGCCCGCCTCAGTGAGCGAGCCGTTGCATGCGATCAGGTCCTTGGCCGCCTGCAAAGGGTTTTGTGTCGAAGAAGACGGATCGAGGTACGGGTTGTTCTTCTCTGCGGTGGCGTCAGACAAACATGACTAATCTGCAATGAGAGTCGCATTACCGAACACGTAAGGCGAAAGCGCTGGGATACCCTCGTCGTCAAACTTAAGCGCATTCTCACGTTCATGCTCATTCTCCCAGACCTCCCTCATCACCCCGTCGTAGTCGTAATCCTCGTCACCGCCGCGCATTAGATGATTAAACTCGGACTCCCATTTGGCCATCTCGGAGTCGGAGGGTGGCATGTCCGAGTTCTTCATCTGGTCCCATACACTGCGAGAAGAACGGAATGAGTTCAGGAAATAGTAGGGGTAGCGAACGAGAACGTGTACTCCTTGAACGAAACGCTATCCGCCGTCGAAGTATCATCCAGAGTCGTCTTCTCGAGCTCGCTTGTAACTTCCTCTATACGGCTCTCCTGTGGAGTGGATGCTTGTAGGGGCATATCAAACTGTGCGAAGGCGGCCTCAAAGTCTGAGTCCTTAAGTTTTCCCTTGCCCTTGTCCTGCGCGGTGAGTGGCGTGCTCGACATCGGACTTATATAGGATTGTGACAACGTCCCCATTCCGCTATACATAAAGGATGAGTTGCCGTACACGCTTCTGGGTACAAAAGGCGTCTGCTGTTGGACTGCAGACGACCGTCAACTGACATATATGCTAATACAAGGATGCACGGGCGCACCTCCGGGCTGCTGTGCCATAGGGCCGACATGTACAGGCATGATGGCGCCATGCGCCGATTCGAATTCGCCTGTCCAGGCCATTGACGGCATGCCCGCGCGTACGGCTGCCTGCCTCTCCTGTGCCCGTTGGATCTCCGACCATGCGAAGGAGAAGTCGGATGCGGATTCGCGGGTCGCGGCCATGAGCTCAAGCTGGCGTGCAACGTCACTCATAGCCATAGAATTCCCGGGAATGCTCCCTAATCTGGAGCCTTGCTCGAAGAATTGGCGGGCGATGGCCATGTCCTGCTGTACCGGGACATGTGCCGAGGTGGATGGAAGGTGATGAAGCTAAGGAGCTTGGTTCAGCAGTCTCCATGTCGCGGTAGTGGGAAGAGACGGTTACTCTAGATCCAGAGGGGCCTGCTATCCTATCCTAGAGGGTATGAGTTTCGTGGGGGCGCATACGGGCCGGTTTGACGGACCTGCTGAAGACTCCGGTCTCCGTCCGCATGTTTGAGGACTTGAGAAAGCGGGTTGACCTCGACGGCGCACTCTGCACCGGAAATAAGGCCTTGAAGGGACATTCTGAGTGAGGATGTTTCAAGTGAAGGCCTGAGGTGGTAGGAGATATATAGTAGGAGGGCGATGGAGCCCAGACGTTCGCTGGATAATCACGGGCCTCCGGCGGGACCTCGGGAAGCGGCAGCGAACGTCACGCGTTGTCCGGCTTTGGCTCAAGATCACCGGCTCCCGAGGACGCTCTCTCTCTTGCTCTTCCCATTTCGTTCAGCCGATGCTCCGCTCCTTGGCCCGTCTGTCCGCCGCAAGGCGCGTCCTCGACCGCACGTACGCCACCGCTACTTCACCTCATGCCCTCGTCTTCCTTGAGCACCGTAATGGGTCTATCGAACCTAGCTCTTTGTCTGCTCTGACTGCCGCTAGCCAGCTCGGCGGGGAAGTCACCGGTCTCGTTGTCGGCGGCCCTGGTTTGGACGGCGTCGTAGAGAAGGCAAAGAAGTGCGTCCATACTGCCTTCTACCCGTCTCGTTTTCTTACCGGCGGCGCAGGCTGAAGGGTCTCTCATCTGTCTTGCACTCTTCGTCTGAGCAGTACTCGGCCCCGGTTCCCGAAGTCGTTTCTCCCCTCCTCGAGAAGCTCCTTGGCTCCGACAGCCCTTACACGCACTTCGTCTCTGCCCACTCTTCCTCCGCTAAATCCCTCCTGCCCCGTGTCGCTGCCAGGCTTTCCGTTCCTGCCGTCTCTGACATCATTACACTTGAGCACGACACCGCCTCCAACGCCACTACCTTCTCTCGCCCAATCTACGCCGGCAACGCCATCGCTACCGTCCGCGCTCCTGGCTCCGTACCCATTAAGATTTTTACCGTCCGTGCGACCGCGTTCGCCGCTGCCTCCGAGGCCGATTCTGCTGTCGACGCCAAGGCACTCGAGCCCGTTCTGCACCCATCGCCCGCAACAGAGCACGTCCTCACCGAGCTGACGAAATCGGACCGCCCCGAGCTCGGCTCGGCCTCACGCGTCGTTTCCGGCGGACGTGCTCTAAAAAACGCAGAGACTTTCAAGGCGACGCTGGAGCCGCTTGCCGACGCGCTCGGCGCGGCGATCGGCGCCTCGCGTGCGGCGGTTGACGCTGGCTATGCGGACAATTCTCTTCAGGTTGGCCAGACGGGCAAGGTTGTTGCGCCAGAGTTATATGTCGCCGTCGGCATCTCGGGTGCGATCCAACACCTTGCGGGCATGAAGGATTCGAAGATGATTGTCGCTATTAACAAAGTAAGTCCACACCGAGGTCTCCCGTTTTACGAAGAGTATGCTGAAATGATTGCTTCAGGATCCGGACGCCCCGATATTCCAGGTCGCAGATGCGGGGCTTGTCGCAGACCTTTATGAGGCCGTCCCGGAGCTCACGGAGAAGATCAAGGCTGCCAAGTAGACATCCCTGCACATTCTGCCGTCGTATACACATCTGAATCGACCGCATTGTACAAATATCAAGCATTTTTTCCTGCTGTTCATTTCGATATTTGCGCGCGGCACAGCCTATGTGCGCAAGCATTTTCATCCGAAAGGGAGAGCTATCTGCACGCACCGGAACAATGTCGCAAACGCCCTCGTCAGAAGTTGCAGGGCATGACCAAGCCTGCTCGAAGACACGTCCCAGGTAGCTGAATGGTCAGCCTGGAGTGGACGCCGCGATTATCCTGCATTCATCTGCTTGCCAGGCATGGGGGCACACGACCCCTTCGGTTATGATGGTATCGCTACTGGCTACCTTCCTCTACAATGCGTTTCTTCATCTTCTCTACCGCCTCCTTTGCATCCTCCTCTGGCCCCCCAGCCCATAACCAGTCCCACATCTTCACGATTGCCGGCCCTAGTTCTTCGTACCTATCGCCGTATACCTCGTCGTCGAACTCGTACAGCTTTCCGGAGCACCGCGAGCCTACGAGGACGTGGTTTGCGTTCGGGCGGCGGATGGCATCGTATGCGGAGAGGGCGTGATGAAGGTTATTCGGCGTGGCGAAAGGGTCAGAAAGGAGGCAGGCAAGAACATAGGCATCCTGGATGGGCGTAATCAGGGTATGTGAGTTAAGAGTGTGAGTGTAGTTGGAGAAGCCTACCTCGATGGCTTGGCCTGCGCCTGCGCCTTGGTGAGGCAGCATTGCGTGCGCCTAGTGCACAGGTCAGCTCATTCCGCCTGCCAAACCTGGAAAAAGCATACCGCGTCTCCAACGAGGACCACTCTGCCATGCACATAGGTCGGAAGAGGTTTGATGGAATGGAGTCCCCACTTCGTCGGTCTCTCGATGTACTATTGATCTTTATCAGTTCCATGATGCGCAGGGAAATCTCGTTGCGGAAATTACACACGCTGAGTAGCTCGACCACCTCGTCTTCCCAGCCAGCGTAGCAATCGAGCAGCTCCTCTCGCGAGCAATCCGTCACCCAGGGCTCGCCGTAGCTTTCCCCTTCCTTCTGAGGAGACGAAGCCATGGTGATAACGTTCACAACCGTCCCGCGGGATATGCCATAGCTGACAACATGCTATTGTGGCGCATTGATAAACGAGAAGGACAAGCACGCCGACGCTCACCTTGTTCTTGCCGCAGTACATCATCGCACTGGCGATCGTCCGATGCTCCCTCCCGTCCCGCACGAGTTTCTCCACCGGAATCAATCCCCGATACGCCACCGTCCCACTCCAGAATGGCTCCCCGAGCGTCTTCACGCTCTCATCTCCAGTCTCCTCTGCGAGAGCCTGTAGCATGCCCGCGCGTACACTAGACTTGACACCATCGCATCCGACGAGGAGATCGCACTCTGCCGAAGAGCCGTCGGCAAAGTAGAGAATCGTTGGGCCGGAGGGAGACGTCACGTAAGAAGAGAGGCGTTTGCCGAAATGGGAAATACCGGGTGGGAGGTGTGCGATGAAGGCGTCGAGGAAGTGGGCGCGGTGGAAGCGGATGCAGCCGTCTGCCTCTCAAATCATTAAGAGTCGGAGGAGAAGTAGGGCAGAGAAGAGCGCGGCTCACACGGGAGCTCAAAGAGCTGAAACCGAAACCCTTCTCCAGGCGAGTCCGAGCGCCTATAGTCAAATCCACATCCTAGGCTCGTCAACTAGCCAACCAATTCTGCAGAGAAGGCATACGATACCAGGTGCGCTCGACGGCGTCGCGTGCGCGACTTTTGCAAAATCCTCCGCTACGCCCATCAGCTCAAGGATGCGCCACGTCCGGAACCAGATCATAACACCAGCGCCGATCTCCGTGAAGCGGCCGGCGGACTCGTAAAGCTGGACCTGGACGTCGGGAGAACGGCTCAATGCAACGGCAAGGGCGAGGCCAGATATTCCGCCTCCACTGGAACGCGTCAGAAGTACAGTCCGACGAAAGCGGGAGGAAGTGCGAACCAGATTGCAACGCGAAGACGAGGTATGGTGGCCATAATGAACTAAGAGCTGTGGGGTACGACAGGCAATGTAGAGGGTATGATATCGTGGGTCGTAGAGGATGCGCGCGAAAGCCGCCCTCAAGCTCGAGGCCGTTCTGAACAGATAGAAGCCCGAGCCGTCCAAGAATGATCGTGTTTTCTCATCCTACTACCATCGTCATAGCAGATGTCGCGTAAAGGGGATAAGAAATAGGCACGGTACTTGATAAGCTGCTTTCATGAACAATACTAGTGAATCTGCCCGGGATAGATCGTAGATGCGCCGCGTCGCAAAGCAGATCCTCTTCTGATGCTTAGCCACTTGCACTGATGCTGAAGGAGAAATGTCGGTACCCGACGCAGCATCGACGCGAGAAGAGCGCGGTGGCGTGACCGTGGGCGTTTTCCCTACCAAACGCGTCATCGACGGCTAAGCGGGAAACCTGAGCTTTGCACCTTTCCGTCGGCCATCGCAGACAATGTCGTTTTATTACCCCGTGAACAACCTGCCTCTCGCAGGAAAAATCCTTGTTGTCGTACGTGCATCTGGCTTATGATGACACGCCGGCACTTAGCGTGCGCCCAAGGCAGCCGGTCGTCTCAGCCGCAAACGTCTCGCAGCTCGCCGCCGATCTGCTCATCGCGTCGCTTGATCTCAAGCGCATCGGGCTATTTGATTCAAAATACCTAGTTTCTGTTATTGGGCCAAGGGACGAAGGCGATGGGGTGACGACGGCCTTGGAACGTGAGTAGCATTGCCATCCTGAGTACGCGGATAGTAGGAGGTAATCGTCGCAGTGTACGGGCGTGATGGCGTGGATGTCGTGGTGATGCAGCCTCGTTCCCCTGTCCTGAAGGCACGGCTCTCTCTAGCAGACCCCCTCCAGCCCGCTCGCTGAACCTGCACCAGTCTCAAAAGGAGCAATTCCTTGCTGCCCTGCTCGGCTTCATCGCCGACTCCGACTTCTCCACCATCCTCTTCCTCGCCGGCGTCGACGTCTCGAACAGGACCGACGAGCAGATGGCGCACGTTTCCCCCCTGCATTCTTCCGTCTGATCTCCCTCTGACCCTGTCCCAGCGCGCCGACATACTACCTTAAGCCTTCCAACTCGCCCGCCTGGGACAACTCCCCTCTCAAGACGATCTCCGCGCTTCAGATCCCCGCCTACACGACGCCCGTCCCGCAGTACCCACTCTCCCCTGCCTCTGAGCTGCCCGTTCCCTTCATCCCCGGTGGCGGCCTCACCCGCCGGATCCTCTCGGCACTACCTCCTGCGTTCGGCACGCCAGCCGCGGCGCTACTCCAGTTTGTCGCAGAGGGCGACAACCGGACGGACGCTGCGTTCATGGCGGCAGTCACCGCGAAAGTCGTTGGGCTAGAGGGGAAGATCGGCGAGTGGATGCAGCCGAAGAGCTGGGAAGAAGGTTTGTTCGGGAGCCCGCAGGATCAAACGCTGTATGGATGAATTCATCTTACTACTGAAGATAATCCACGCCTCTGCTCCGCCTTCCCTGTACGAGATGTGTAGCGTTCAAACTAACGAGCAGAGTGCGGTTAAAATCAAAATCGTGCATGTGCAAACAAAGCATGTGGTAAATACAAGGAAGCGAGAACCAGGCGAGAATCACCGCTTGCCCGCGACGCCGATGCGGTTCCCCCGGTTGCCCTTCTTCGCCGCCTGCTTTAGAGGTACGTACGCATACGGCTCTACCCCGCTCTTTTTGAGATCGCCTCCCGCTTTCTATAAGCCAACAAAAGTTAGAACCATGAGCCCCTTCCGCGAGACTCGCGCGCACCTTCGCCCTGAACTCGTGCCCTAACCGCGTCTCCCTCCTCTTCTTCCCCGGCCTCTCCTCTGCCTTCGCTGCGCCCGCGCTGGCATCCTCCATCTCGACATCTTCGTCGCCGTCCTCCCTCCGCCGCTTCTTCGTATCCTTGTTGAACTTCACCCGCCCACCCGGCCCGCGCGTCAAGCCGTCGACGCCCGTCATCTGCGCACGATACGCGCTCCCGACGACGTCCTCCTGCGCGCGCTCGCCGGCCGCGGCGTCCGAGTCTGAGTCCGCGATGACAAGCTTGCCTGTCGCCGAGTCCGTCTTGAAGTGCGTCGCGTCCTGGCCGGGCCTGCGCCGGCGTTTGTTCTGCGCGCCTGCGTCGACGCAATCAGTCGCGCTTGCCCCCCGCAGCCGTGAAAAGGAGAAGTGACACACCGGTGATGTGCGCCGCCGTTCCCGCGAGCAGGTCCATCGGCTCATCGTCGTCGACCCTGAGCCGCGCCCCAAAGTCCTTCGTGCCCTTCCGCCCGCGCTGCGCTGGCGCGTCTTCATCCTCAGAGTCTTCGATCTCGCTCTCACTTCCGTACAGCACGTCTTCAAACGCGTCGCCGGCCGTCGCGCGGCCGGTCGGGCGGGCGGTATCCTGCGCTCTCCGTCAGCGTACGATGGCCTGACGTGCTCAATAAGTGCCTGGAGAAAACGCACGTCGTCGCTCGCCTCCGCCGCAGCCGCCCTCTTCCTCTTCGCGCGCTCCTTCCTCTTCTTAATATTGACCAGCACCTTCGCCGCCTCACTCTCGCCCGCCGCCTTGCTGACGTCTTCCCATCCGAACCTGCGAATCGCGCGCTCGAGGATGTGTCGCACCTTGACCTTGAAGTGGTTCTTGTGATCGTGTGCGCGGCTTAGGAGGAGCGGGATGAGCTCGCCAAGGTGCGCACGCACGAGCGTCTCGGGGAGCATGTGGATCGCGAGCTTCGTGAAGCCGAGGGTGGACTTGACAATCTCGCGGTTGTTGGACGAGAGGAAGACAAGCATCGTACTTAAGATCTCGTTGAGCATTTTTTCTGAGGCCGATCCTACGTCGCCCGTATTCCGTCGGACCCAAGTCTTTCACGGAGAGAAGAAGGAAGGCGCACCGTGGAATTCGAACAACACCCTCGATATCGCTGTGATCGTCGCGCTGATCATATGCGGACTTGCACCGGCAAGCCCAGCCGCGAGCATCGTCAGATACTCTTCGA
Organism: Vararia minispora EC-137; assembly: GCA_022160365.1. Classification (NCBI taxonomy): domain Eukaryota; kingdom Fungi; phylum Basidiomycota; class Agaricomycetes; order Russulales; family Lachnocladiaceae; genus Vararia; species Vararia minispora. Next base: position 49,624 of record MU273663.1, read on the forward strand.
CGCTCGCACTAGCCTCGCCCTTGTCGTCTTCATCCATGCCCTCGACGAGGTCCCTCTTCACCACGCCACCGCCCTCCATCTTGCGCCCCATCGCAACAATGAGGTCAAACGCCGCGGTGCGGGCCTTCTCGGATGGCTCCTTGGTGCCTAAGATGGCTTCGGGGATGAGAGAGGGGATGATGTGGAGCGCAGTGGGCGGGATGTGCGGGAGGAGGGCCGTGTAGAAGAGCATCCGGTCCTGTGGTCATGTCAGCGAGATCGTCAATGGAGCACTCAGAAGCCAGAGCATGCCTTCTTCGCCGCCGACGAAAGCTTCCCTACGACTTCCTCCAGCCTGCTGAGCACCCTCGAGACCTCGAACTTAGCCTTCCCGCCCTCGACCAACTTCCCCAGAATCTTATACCCCCTCTTCTGGACTGCGTTATCCGCGCTGGCGAGCACCTCCGGCGAGAGGAGGAGCTCGAAGAGCGCGCTGGCGTCGTCTGGGGAGAGGTGCGGAAGAAGAATGAGCAAGATGTCCTGCGTCATGGCTGTCGTGCTGCCGGCATCAGATGGAGCGGCACCACGCGCGGGAGCAGGTGTAGACAGGTTCTGCTTGAAGAGGGCGAGGACTTTCCCATACGCCTGCGCGATAGACTGAAAGAGCGCATTAGCAAGCACTTCGTCAGGAAAGAACACAAGGACAGCAAACCTGCTCGCCCGCGATTTCCGCCCACGCGCCAATAACCTCTCCAACAGCGCCCCTCGCCTCTCTCGCGACGCTCCCAAACACATTAAACAGCACCGCGAGCCAGCTATCCGCCTGACTCTGCAGGAGCTCGACGTTACGCCGAGCTTGGTTTTGCGACGGTGCATCGGGGCGCGAGAGCGCCGGGTGGCGTGCGATCGCGGCGGGGTCGGGTTTAGAGAGCGCAACGGAAGCATCGGCGAGCGTCTTGAGAGCGCGGAGGACGGGCGGTCGTAGGTCGGGCTGGTTGTAGAGCAGCTGGGAGAGCAGCTGCGCGAACGCGGGCGTGAGCGTCTAAAAAAAAATACGACGGCCGCGCGTCAGCGTCCGGCGGGTGGATAGTGGAGGGTGTAGGGAGTATACCTCGGGCAGATCCAGCGGCGCCCAGCAGTAGCTCGGGAGGCCCGCCCACACCTGCGCAATGAGAACGGTCCACATCTTCGCCTCCGCCGCGCGGCCCGCCTCCTCTGCCGCCTGCTGGAGGTTGAACATCCGCTCGGAGAGCGGGACGAAGTAAGCGACGAAGTGCGCGAGCGGCGACGGGTGCGGCTGCGCGAGGAGCGGGAGGAGGAACGCGCGTGGCTCGCGGCCTGCTTGCCTATGACGGACGTCAGTCGGCCGTGCGCACCCAGAATACAGAAGGGATAGACACACCTGCCGGCGGGCTCGAGGTTGAGTGGTAGTGCCTCGAGGAGGACATGCGGGCCCATGCGCGCCATCGCCGCGCCGAGCACCGCATCCGCAGCCTCTTTATACTCAAAGTTCTTCTGCACACGCAGCTCGCCGATGCGCTTTACGACAGATAGAAACAGTGCTTCTGCCGCCGTCGGCTCTCCCAGCGCCGCGCGGTGGTGCAAGCCGATCACGAGCGCCGCGATGACGGCGAGGAGCTCTGGCATCGCGCGCGCGTACGCGAGCGCGTCGAGCGCCTTGTCTACCTGCGCAACGATCTTTCCTAACGCGCTCTTCGGTTCCTCGTCGTTGCGCGCGTGTTCCGCGACGGCAGGCTCCGTCAGCCGGGCTGTGAAGCAGCCGGCGAGCCGCGCGAGCGCCTGTGCGGCGGCGCGCCGGACAGATGCGTCACTCGAGTCGAGGAACGTCCAGACAGCCTTCCAAACTTTGGGCAGCTCGGCCGACGCCGCATCGGGCTCTGCAGCGTTGTACGCGACTATAGTATCCGCGAGCAGACTGACCCACGCAGGCGCAAGCGTTGCGTCGGTTTTAGGTGGGAGAGCGGAGAGGACGGCTTTGAGGATCTTGGGGATTTCGGGGAGAACATCGATCTGGCCGAGGTCGGCGTCGGAGGGATTCGTGAGGAGGTCGGAGATGAAGGTATAGGTTACTTGGGAGAGGAAGGGGTTGCCGAGGCGTGGGAGGGAGAGCAGGAGAGGGATGGTCGGCGGAAGGAACTGCGGGAGGTATGTTTGAGTCCGTGACTAGAGATGCCATGGCAAGGGAGCGCACCGACGACGGAAGCCAGCGCACGACCGTTCTCAAAAGCTGGACGAGATGCAAAGCGACCTCGGCGCTTTCCATGTCTGACTTGGCATGTTTCGATCTCGGGATCGCGTTGGCGTTGGCCTCGGCGAGTGTGGACTGGGCCCACTCGGCTACGCGGTCGCTAAACGGGTGCATTTGCAGCGGCGGGGGCGGCGCTGCGAGCACATCCTTGACGACGTCTGCCGCCTTCTTGCGGACCTTTGGTCTGGGGTCGAGGCAGAGCTGGAGAATGGACGCGAAGCACTGGCGGACGGCGGGCGCATCGAGCTGTGCACGATCGAGAGCCGTGAGCACGGGCCCGAAGAGGCCGAGCTGGGAGCGGAGCGGGGGCGCATGATGTTGGAGGACGGGGAAGAGGGGTGCTGCGAGGGAGAGGATGGTGTTGAGGTTGGAGCGGATGACGGGTGTCGGCGCGAAGGGTGCGACGAGGGCGAGGAGGTAGAGCACGGCGGGCAGGATGTCGCCCTCAGCGAGCTTGAGGCCGGATGAGCGCTGCTTCTCCTTCTGGAGTGTGCCGTCGAGCGTAGTGAGCAGCGCGGCGAAATACGCGGTCGGAGATCTGCCGGCGGCCTGCTCGTCGAGGGTGGCCTCGAGCGCATGGAGCAGCGTTGCGGGTGTCTTTTGATGGGCGAGACTGGAGGTCGTGTGGGGCCGTATCTTGGCCAGGGCCTCGTTGAGTTCGGACATATCGCAGACAACGTGAAGTCAAAAAGATATGTTTTCTGCAGGTCGCGCACGCCGGCGCGGTATAGATCAGGTCGATGAACAGCCGTCCTCTGAAACTTTTTAGTGTACGACGCGTGTTCGGCTCTGTCGGACCGCTTCACGCGTCTTCCTCCGCGCACCCGGTCTGGAGCAGCCCAGGATCGACTCCACTCGGAGCGTGCGCGTTGAGGAACAGAGACCAGGCGAGGCGACGCTTCTTGCCTCCTTCCTCTTTCTCCTAGAATTTTCCCACGCCCCGAACGAGCTATTCCTCCCCCCCCTCCTCCCTTCCTACTGGCACCAAACACCAAACATAATAATTATACCCCACTCTTAAGTTTCTCGGTAATCTGCGCTCTGTTCCCCTTATCATAATATGTCCGCACCTGGGCCCCCGGCTCCTAGCCCAGGTATTGTTCTTGTCCCCGACTCACAACCTCAGCAGCCAGCGGTGTTTCCCCCTACGCACCCTGGCTCTTATCAGAGTATTTTCTCTCCCCCTCCGGGAGACCAACCCGCACCCCTCCCTGATCGCCAGGCTCACCCTGCCTCTGGCGACAATCGCGCTGTCACTCCGTCTGACATGGAAGATGACGACCCCGACCCCGACCCTGGCGCCGCCTTCGACGCAGCCTTCGAGCCTGAGCCCTCTGCAGGCCCTGATCCGCACGCGTCGTACCTGCGTGTCGACTGGATGGCGGACTCAGCTGCCGCAGTCAAAGACTCCTTCCTAGCCATAAATGCGTGGCTCACAGGCTCGCACGCAGCCATCCAGGCAGGTCTCGCGGAAGACCCTGCCATGTACGACCTCGTCGTGCGCCCGATGTTTGACGGCCTTCTCGGTCTCTCCCAGATCTGGAACATCCTCTTTGCTAAAGGCCAAGAGCTCGCGATCGTCCCCCCCAATCCTCCGCACGCGCGCCAAGCTTTCCGGGCCGCAGCCCCTCAGCCCCGCACCCGTCCCCGGTCGCAATCCCGTGGCCCCCAACGCGGCCCCGCCAGGGGCAGAGCAGGTAAGGCTGACCACTCCCTCTCGGCCCTCGTGGCCGCCGTTGCTAGCAAGGACTCCACCCCGTCCCGGCGCTCCTTCGCGCGTGTAGCCGCTTCGGGACTCGCATACAGACCCGCCACCCCCGCGCGTGCCCAGCGCACCCAGCCACACGTGCAGGCGGAGGCGTTTGCCGCCTTCTCCGCCGCCATGCCCAACCAGCCCGCTTCGGCGGTTGCGGGTCTCGCCAATATTGTCGCGCGACAAGCCCAGCCTTCGCCGAAGCCAACAGTCCGACACGCCCCGAAAGGCTCCAACAAGGTGATCACGGTCCACGCGGACCCTCCCCCTGACCCAGCCAACGTCCCCATGGACGGAGAGCTCTACCTTGCCTTCCTTCGGGCCCGGGAAGATGCCATCCAGTCCGCCCGCATCACGCCCCAGGATCTTGATAGACCGGTCAGCATCTCCGCCCTGGGGGCCACCGTTCGCTTCACCTTCCCCGCCCGTCCGTCGGAGCACGCCGACGTCCTCTGCAAGGAATTCGTCACCAGCATCGCAGCCTTTGCTGGCGCTAACCTGACCGTCGAGCGTTTCCGTTTCAGAAACACAGTCCGCTACATGCGAGTCCCGGCGCAGACGAGCTCCGGTGCCCCACTCTCTCCCACGGAAGTCTACCGTGTTTTCACTGACGCCTTCAGGGACATCGCGGTCCATGGCATGCCGCGCATCTACCGCCCCGAGGGCGCCTTTTTTGCCCAAGTTTTCGTCGAATTCTATGACGACGCACGCAGCTCCGCCATGCGGTCCGTGATGCACCACGTCCTGTACCTTAACGGCATGGTCGCCAAACCGACACAAGCCCGTGAAATGCGCCCGGCCGTTGACTACTGTCAGGTCTGCCACTCCTGGGGCCACTCGATGCGCACATGCAAAGCCCCAACGCCTCTTTGCCCCCTGTGTGGCGGCCAACACGAAGTCCGGCAGCATAAG
>MU273664.1:12106-54671 GCA_022160365.1 Vararia minispora EC-137
CTACAGCAACCTTGAGTCTAAGGCCGCGAAGATACAACGCACACATCACTCACCGACCCAGATAAGCTGGTGACCGCTGAGGGTGGACAGACGGACGGCACCCGCGGCGTACGCCACAAAGTTAAGGAAAGTGGCGATAAAGGGCACGACGCCGCCGCATGCGGCAAGACCGTTGGCGATCGCATCCATACCGTGCTCGCGTACACCATAGCGGATGTAAGTACCAGCATGCAGTTGCGGCAAGCTACGCAGCGCACCTCCCTGAGCGCCCCGACCTCTCCACCGCTGTTACGTTATACGTTTCACTCATCACGGATATTGATCCGTTACTATACTCGGGCTGTCATGCGTACTATACCGGACTCCCGTAATACCGCGTCTTTGTAAGCCACTCACGTGGCCCGTCCCACTGGGTGCAACGCCCGGGACGTTAAGCCGTAGCTACCTCTTAGCAATGTAGTTACATTGATTTAAAAAAAAAAAAAAAAGACCTCTCCACCGCGCAAGACCACTTCGGTGGCCGAGCGCTCCTACAGCCCGCAACCCTCTCTTGCACCAGCAATTACTAGAGGGCTTTTTGTATTTCGTATAATGTCCAATATGGGGCCCCACTCCCCCTGGACAGTAAATAATATACAAACAAACAAACAAGTACCAGTATAGATGCCGAGGCCCGCGCTAGGAGGCTGGAAGTCGGTAACGCCCTTGACACGAGTTAGGTTGCTTCCCGTTAAGTCGGCGGAGCCACCGATGAGGTCGGGGAGAACGGGGGTGATGGCCGTCAGGACGATCTCAGAGAGCCTGCGTGAGGCCTGAGCAGCATCTGCCGGTGTGTACGTAGGTAACTTGAACTTCTGCTCCCAGCCTCGCCCGCGACACGGCGAGCGAGCTCGGCATGCTCAGCCGGGAACTTTTTGCCGTATTCGGCGAGACCTGCTGACCACTTTTGTTCCAGTGACGCGCCGCGCTTTCCGACCCCCGTCGTTGCAGGGGGCGGAGCGGGGGTAGTTCACTGTAATCAGGAAGGTTGACCGGCTCCTAGCCACGACCTCCTCGTAGGCGTCGAACGACGTAATCAGGAAGATCACCCTGCAGTCATGCGCGGCGTAGGCGCAGTACTAGTGATTGGCATATAAGATGAAAATCAAGGCCTTAGCTCGAAATGAAGCCGGGTTAAATCCCACGGAATACAGCTGGCATCTCCTCGCATATATCCGTAGGAGGTCCAATTGCCCTCCGACAAAGCTGACATGGTACTGGTATCACAAAGGAACCTCGCCTTTCCCTAAACCTCAACTACACGGTCAAGCTCAGATGGATGTGTACAAGCACAGATCACGGGTACAGCTCCTTTCCTTATGCAGTGCTCCACCCGGCTACAGCCCTAAGAAGCCTACTGCACACTCAGATCGAGATGCCACGGTAGGTGCGGATCTGCGATTGCATGCGCGAGATTTGTCCAGCGGTGAATTGGTTCATGCAGCTGTCGTCTGTGTAGTCCATGTAGTTGTGGATCGGGTCGACCTGCGTTTCAGGGTGTCAGTCATTCACACACGCGGTTGGAAGCTAAAAGGAACATACACCAGGAGACGAACAAGTGTCGCGACCAGTGGGACACCCGAAAGCAGGGGTGGCCTCTGCGGGGGTGTCGGAAACCTGGTCACCGGAGCCACTGCAGCCGCCCTGGAAGGTGTGGTAGAGACCGACCTAATGACCAACCTCGTGGGTGACCGTCTATCGTCGCATCAGCCCTTTTCCTGGCTGGAAAGCAACTCCGATAAAACGACATACGCGGCCGAGGTTGTAGTTCGCTGTCGAGCCGCCCGGCACGGACGAGTAGAGGAAGACGACACCGTCGTCCGCCGGGTTGCTCGAGTAGTCGCTCGGGAAGGTTGCATAGCCGAGAAGACCCTGGCCGGAGCCAGAGTTGAAGCTACTCAAGTGTGAGCACGCAACCCTTCCATATTACGCGGTAAAAAGCACCCAACACTATAGAGATTGAGGGCCGCAACGCCACCTTGACGCAGCGAGGATTTCATAGAGGTCTGCAAGCTCGTGCCGGGCCCAACGCTGTTGAACCAGTTGCTGTTCGTCGTGTGCGTCGTGCCCGCGAGGACGAACGAGAGACCTGTGCTGGCGTAGTCCTGATTAAGGACGTCGATTTGCGCCTGGATCTGCGAGTCGCTGTCCGCCCGCTAAGTCTCGTGAAACAGCACAGTAACACCAGAGCGCGTACGGCAAGTTACCACCGCTGAGGGACGTCGAAGATTGGATGACATGGAAGTAGACCTGGATCGTCGCCGTGGTGGCGGCCGCGAAAGTGCTCGGTGCAACCTTGTTGGCAAGGAAGTGCGCCTCTGCCTCCGCGACGCGGTCGTCAGAAATGAACGTGCCACATGCACGTCCGACCGTCGAGTTGGTGGTGAGAGGGCTAGCGAGGACAGCAGAGATAGAGAAAAGGAAAACGGCGAAAGAAAGCATTGTGGCCGAGGGTGGGAGACAAGTGCAAGCAAGCGAAGGCTGCTGGAGAGCTAGAAAGGGACTGTTAGAGCCTTTTATGCACTCTGGAGAGTGACATGGGGACCATCGCACAGCTACTCGCCGTATGGGTTGTCTTCGATGCATCAGTAGATTCGGTGTTCCGACTGGAGAAATGCTGGTGTAGCTGTGATGTAGTCGCGTGTGGAGCATGCGGCTGGCTTGTGCCAAGGTCAGGGGAGTTTGTTCAGAGCCTTCGCAGCCACGAGTGACAGTGTCATGGAAGAATCAGTTTTAGCTAACAGGGCTATGTAGAGTTCGATAAGCAAAAGTGTAGGGAAAGGAAATCACGAAGACCTAGGTTCAAGCAAGGAAAACGTGGAGTTCCCGCTAGTCCACAGTGGTAGAATCGTACGGTGATACGAGATAGGCCACTTGCCAAGCAATCTTCACGGAGAGAAAAAGGAAAATCCACGTGGTAAATCACGGTCTGGAAAGTTGGTATGGTTCGGGTTTCGAAGACATTCAGGGGAAGGAATGCCAAGAGTCGATGAAGATAATGCTGGTGCGTACGATTTCAGTAGAGCTCGATCAAGCCTCGGAACTGATGTGTTCAATGAGGAATACGCATTGATTGTAGGTCGCTAAAAGCAGACGAAGAACATGGTGCGGGAGTGGTCAAGCCGGAATGGCTTGGAAAACGCGAACGGATATCAAGTCGCTGACCACACACGAAGGCACCGAGAAGGTGTATTGTAATGGACGCGCGGATCTTGTCAATCTGCATAGCACCACCAAACTGGCCATAACCCACGCCCTTCGTCCAAAACAGAAAAGATAAGACACTGACTATGCAGAGGGGGTACCCCGGTGAATAGAGGCCGCTCGACCACACGCTCAGAAGACAAGCTGAGCTATGTAGTTCAGCGCAGAAACAGCGCGGCAGGAGTGAAAAGCGTGCGCGCGTGCTTTCAGCACGCATCCGGTATTTGGCCGCATCTACCGAGATCTACCGGCTTGTATGACGGGGTTAAAGGGGCCGATATTAATGCACTCGTATGTATGAAAGTCCAATAAGATGCTAGAGACATCACTTGCGCTCGACCTCGATAGTGTCCCACTTTGCGCGCTCTGCCTCCTCCTTGTGGACGTCCTCGATATGGGGGGTAAGGTAACGAACATCCTGTAAGAAAGCTAGCGTCGAATTTGCTGCAAAAAAAGCGTCTGTGCGCACCTGCTCTTCCGGAATCCATTGCTCCTTAGGAAGGTCTTTGTGAAGGACACTAGCCTGGAAAGCACGCTTGAAACGGAAGGAGCGGTCGTATGTCTCCCTGGGCGTGAGGCGACCAAGGGCCTTAAGAGCCGCTCAGAGTGCTGCAGTGCGACGTGGTGAAACGGCACGGAAACATACACGTTGAATGTCATCATGCTCCTCGTTGACTTAATGCTCGTCAGTCGAGCGGAAGACGGTAGGAAAGCAAGTGCTTACTGAGATCGTCGTACTTAAGGCCCATACGGCGATAGCCCATGGCACCAGCATACCACTTGCCGGCGGATTGACACGCCCTTGCTAGAGCAGGGGTGTTCTTAATATAGGGGGAAAGCGAAAAGCCCATAGGCGAAGTCATTTTGGTGGCTGGCTGTAGAGTGCAGGAGAATAGCGAATGAAAGCGGGCGAGTTCGGAACGCGCTCGCGTGGATAGTGTGGGAAATCATTGCCGAGACCGGACGATCGACAGGTTTCACGCGACGAGAAGATAAACCGATCATGCAGCACTGGCAGCTAAAAGCCGTCGCAGTCCTCGCTCTTGCTCTTTCTTTTCTTGACCTCTACCTTCTCTCTGCCATACCCCGGCAAATTATTTTCCAACCTCAAGGAATAGTCTCAAAATTACCCATCGCCAACATGTCCACCAAGGAGCGCACCTACATCATGGTTAAGGTATCTGTTTCGCCCTCGTCGCGTCTGAATAGAGCTCACCGATGTTGTCGTCGACCAGCCCGACGGCGTCCAGCGCGGCCTGGTCGGCGAGATCATTAGTCGCTTTGAGAAACGCGGCTTCAAGCTCATCGCTCTCAAGCTCGTCCATGCTACTCCCGAGCACCTCGAGAAGCGTGCGTAGCGACTGCATACCGTCACACGTACAGGCCTGTCTCACAGACTTACAGACTACGCTGACCTCAAGGGAAAGCCTTTCTTCCCCGGACTCATCAAATACATGGCCTCTGGCCCTGTCGTTGCCATGGTCTGGGAGGGCCTCGATGCTGTCAAGACTGGCCGCGCCATGCTCGGCGCGACCAACCCGCTCGCTTCTGCCCCCGGTACGTCTTCATATCGTAAGGCCATGTAATCGTGCACGTTTTTTACTTCCATGCGTGCTAGGCACCATCCGTGGTGACTTTGCCCTCGCTGTTGGCCGAAACATCTGCCACGGTTCAGACGCTGTTGAGTCTGCTGAGAAGGAAATCGCCCTGTGAGCGTCTTCTCATCTACTCGTTACGCCTGTGCTTATCAGCCATATAGCTGGTTCCCTGAGGGCGTCACCCAGTACGAGAACACCCTCGCCAGCTGGATCTTTGAGTAGACATACAACATGAGGGTTTCGCCCGTAGAGAGGAAGCCATACCCATCGATTGTAAAAAATTAGAAATACCACCCAGATGAACGTGCCCCCGATGGTTTGTATACTGTTCAACCGAGGAAACCTCGGCTCACGCAGTTTCAAATTTCGAGCCATGGAAGCCGTCGACGCTTCGAGAAGACACGTTCGACCGCACGTTGCGGTCTTGATCGTACGCGGACCACTCCTGGCTGTATCACTACGTTTACTGATGCTATGAAGGTCCACGTTGCCATCGTCCATGTAAACCCTGTTCACTATTCGTCGCGAGCGCTCACAGTTATCCTATGCTCCTTCCCCGCTGTGATCATTGAAGTTAGGTTGCCCGAGTTCACAGCCTTGTTGCGAGTCCTCCAACCCTCCTGTTGGTATGCTTATCGATTTCCGCCCTGGGATGAACGGACAAGAGCACAACGCGTTCATGCTACCCGGCCCGTAGATTGCTCATCTTTCGCATAACGTATGAGCACGGATGGATAGAACGGGCATGCAAAAATCGCGAGGCCTCCGCTTGAGGCTAGGACTTGAAACAGTGGACAACAACACCATAGCTTCCCCGGATCTAATTCTTTATCCCATCACAGTCGCGACGAAGACTTTTCCCTCACTGCATTTTGTGTCCTAGCGACTCTCGCGTAGATCAACGCCGTGGCGGAAACTCCCGCCACGTCTGCACCGTTACGCTACATGCCCTTGGATGAGAGGTGTCAAAACGGTGCCAATCGTTCTTCAGTCGACCCGTGTACCGCTTTATGGCGCGGAACCACCTCGGGTTTACCCGTCTGTAATGCGGACGCTTACCTTCACGCTGTTGACTAAGCAACGTTGTGCATGATCTCGCTGTTGTCGCAGGTAATGCCAACTAGGGCAACGTTGTCATTCCTACTTCGGTTACAGCGTGCCTACGCTATCCTGTCTTTAATAATACAGGTCTAGGCTGCGTTCCGTACGCAATTCTATCCCTCCATGGCCGAAGACCGCGCCTTGAAGTCACACGGGCGGAGCGGCCCGATTACCGGATAGAGCTTTCCGTTCACCGGCAAGCAACCTGCAACTGCAAGGCACCGGCCTTTAACTTACGCGGACCAACCTCATCGTTGCGGAAGGTATACTGCCTTTCGATTCCGGTAGTTATACATCTCAAACACAGCGCGTTTGAACCCGTCGTCTAGATCTTTTCAATACGGTTCTCCTGTAGTCCATTTCTGAAACACTCGGGTTGGCACTTCAGCTTTGGACGACTGTCCGAAAGCCGGTTGTTACGCGACCTTCGGACGGGAGTGCAATGTAATTGACACTGGAGAAATTGGCGAGTGCATTCACGATGGAGTTGTCCGAGCAGCTTTTACACGGGAACTGATCTGTATGCGTTTCTATACAGGAGTGATCGTCGTCTTGTTAAGCAGTCTACCCATACAACGGAACGTGCCGCTGCACGCCACATGGATCAAACCACAGGTACGGGCTGAAGTAGCCGTCCCACTTCATACTATAAAGCTCGCTCCAGCAATCGCCCGGATCTTCAGGATCCACCTTCCTATTTCGCTGCCTTCTTACGCGTTCCCCTTCGTACTTCTTCTCAACGCAATGTTCTTCTCCGGTCTTTCCCTCGCTACCTTTGTAACCGCTGCGGTCGCCGCCGCCACTCCTATCTCCAAGCGTGGTGACGGCGCGCTCTGCTATGGTGGCGTGCATGGGATTGAGGCCAACGATCAGTATGGCGCATATGTCTTGGTGAGCTGATTATTTGGCTTGCCATGAAATCTATCTTTACAATGCCCCGTTAGGCTAACTACTGCTTGGCCCAACTTGGTCCGAACCTCCCCGCAATGTGGAACACACGCGCATGTGTCGCGGCTGCCGTTGCGGCTACTGTATGCAGCTTATCTATATGGTAGCCTAACATACGCTCACTGCACCACTAGGCCGAGACGTTCGCCGATTATGCCAACTGTAACAACTACACGGTGCCCCTCCAGAAGGACTATCCCTCGTTGGACTACAACGTAAGCTGTCCGTTTGTCCGCCGTCTTTTGGCAGTATTCAGTGCTACTCTCGCACAGGTCTATGCGTCGATCGTTGGCGGTTGCGCTTGGGACCAGGGCGGTTGCCCGATTACGAAGCAGAACTTCATCGACCTCGTCTACTCGGAGCTTTCCAACTCTGGTAGGAACGTATGGCCTACCTCCGTCGATGTGCTCGTGAACGACCGTATCGCTCCGATCTTCACTTGGACGGGCTTCACGGAAGCACAGGGCGTGCCGTACCTTAACTTCAACGACTACCTTCACTACCAGTAAAGCGCTGTACCTCATGAGTACTTGAGTGCCAGTGGTTCGGTTTCCAGAGCGGACTTCTATGCGATAACACCTCACTCATTTTACGTCTCACTTGTCCTTTCTCTGCCGTTATACCCTTGATTATATACTAAACTTTAGTTGTAATTGATGTCTGCCGTAGCAATGTGGCTCGCGTATTTGCTGATGAATCTTACGGCTTCGGACTATGTTGCGTTCTAGCGAGCGGAGTTGGGCGAGCAAGAGCTGCAGCTGCGGGACAAATATTAAGGAGGCTGAGTTTTCCGGACTTGGCTCCGAGCGGGCTTTGATTTCGGACCGGAAACCAGATATTTGCATCCTTGGGAACATGAGTACGACAGTAGGCGTGTCGGTAGAGCAGGGTGAGGCTAGACTGGACCTGTCGGGACGCCGCCGATGTGCAGTGTCAGCTGGATAGACGTAAGTGCCCGTTCGGCTGCCGGGACTCGCCCAGGTTATGACCTAGTTTTTGCTAGTTCCAGCTTTCTTACCCATCAAAACCGGGTCTCTGAGGACTCTGAGCGAAAATCAATTCTCGTATCTGGCGGAGAACCTGGTAAGATCCGGCTCTAGGTTGTGGCAGCCTAACAAGCCCTGAGAGCTTTGGGAAAGCTGGCACTCGCCCGGGACAGGGGGTATTCCGACCCTGCTCATTGGCCTCTCGAGGCACTATACGTAACGCCGCTTCGAGTCCTTGTTCGGGCCCATCTTAATCCACCCGTATGCATAACCTGCGTAGGAAAAGCGGGCGAAGAATGTTGTTGTAGCGTGAGGTTACTTTCATTAATTCCGCTGCTTCGCCTTTCGATGGCACGGTACCGTGGCAAGAGCTGCGGTATTGGCTGATGCTTGCTCAACCAATTCGAGTCAGTGGTGGTTGGGCTCTTCTTCCTTCCTTCTTCTCCTTCTTCTCCTTCTTCTCGACTCTATGGTATTGGCTCGACAACACCGGACTAACGTGGTGGCGAGAACTAGAGCCACACCGGCCGTAGCCGGGCATATGGGGACTGCTACACGGTATCGTATAGGTCGTACTCTCGCGACGAGGGAGGCACTGCAGCCGCCCAGCGGCATAGACGAGGCCCTGGTTGGGCTCTTCGACCCGACGGGTTGCTACAGTTTAGGCTCGATCGCTCCCTCATAGCGACTGTGTTGACGGCTCGTGCGTCTCTCAGAGCAAGTTGAGGCAACTCTGGCCCAGTTGACACTGGAGTTAATTACGTCGGGGGACGCGGGGAACGGCCGAGCAGTAAATAATACTGTATGTTTCGACCACGCTTGCTGTAGCCATCCGTCGGACTTCAGGCCACCGCTGCCCCCATTTCTCAGCGCCTCACAAGATCTGACACACGTTGGTGCCGCCGGTCGATGCATAGGCGCGGCAGGACTTCGCACCCGCATTGTTCGCACTTCCCTACATGATCGCACGGGCAACGAACACCGGGCGCCTGATGACGACTCAAGACTCCAGCCGATTTCTACACACTGATTGAGGGCTGTTCTCGCATGCAAGGCAATCATGAATACGTCCGGTCATCTCCGTTTCCCAAGCGCGATGTGTATTCGGTCTATCCTGTACAAGATCCTGTACTACAAAATGCGCGTCAGAATCACTGGGATCTCTAGGGATACTCTTCTAGTTATTCTGACCTTCGTCCGTCCTTCGACTTCACGCACATGCTCTTCGCAAGCCTCTCTCTTGTTGCCCTCGCCGCTTTTGCGAAAACTGCCGCTGTCGACTACGGACTTTCGTGGCGGGCTAGGTAGACGAGTCTACGTCACGATCGATGCACAGGCACAGTAGTGGCGCTTGCATCCACATGGCTTCCGTCCCCTATGGTCTGCGACATTCCCCTCCCACAGTGCTGTGCAGATGAATTTACTGGTCTGATGGTAGTGGTGGTCACCCGTAACTGGCGGCACAGCAGCACAACTCTTCACGCTGACATTTACCGAGTCGAGGAACATCCCAGAGCCAACCGCAGCCCGCGGTAGCTCGCAAGGGAGTACCAGGATCGTGTACGCACAGATTCAGGCACTATATCTGATCACTTGCAAACCTTTGGGCTGCTCTAGGCCCAGTCACTCGAAAAATCACCCGCAATTTCCTTTCAATGAAGTCTAAACAAGGAGGGCCCAGATCAAGCCGCCTTGTAGTTCGGCCCGTCATCGCGCACGTGTCTACTATTACTTGGTTTCTACTAATCGCTCGTTACAGCACTCGTCTGCTACGGTGTTCTGCTTCACCTACATTACGCGCCCAAGAGAGTGCATAGTCGGGTAGCGCGGTCCGGCGCTACGATCAGCTACGATTCGCACAACAACGACCGGCAAGCTCATACATGTTCAGTATGCAAAGCGCTGTATTGCGCGGGCAACGAACGCCGTACCTGTACGCTCGACAACAATTCGTTGCTGCGATTCAATTCTGCGCATCATTTGGGATTGCTCTCGCATGTAAGGCAGCCATGAACGCGGTCTATCATCGCCGTTTCCCACTCGCTATGTATTGAGTCTGCCTTGCCTATAAAGTGCGCGCAGGGATCACTGGGACGCCTCAGGAATACTTTTCCTGTTTCCCTTATCCCTTCCTTCGACTGTACAGCATGCTCTTCGCCAGCCTCTCCCTTGTTGCCCTCGCTGCTTTCGCGAACGCTGCTGCTGTCGACGTCGCGAAGCGTCAGGCGGCCTCCGGCGCCTTCTGTTATGCAGGCGTGCACGAGATCGAGTATAATGACCAGTATGGTGCTCTGGAACTCGTGCGTAGCGCTCCGTGACTTCGTTTCCTGCGAATCAGCCCCTGAGATTACCACTGCAGGCCACAACATGCGAGGCGCTCATGGGCACCGATCGCTCGACCATGTGGTCCCACCGTCGCTGTGTTGCAGCTGCTGTTGCCGGAACGGTGCGTTGTCGTTGTCGTCCTCTATTGAACGGTGAGCTGAAGATGGATGATGTTAGCCCAATGTCTTCATCGATTTCGCGAACTGCGGCAACAATATCACCATTCCTCTTGAGAAAGACTTCCCCTCTCTCGACTACAACGTGGGCTCCTCTCTTCCATCCCGCATATCCGCCTGCTGAAGTTATCATGATGCAGGTCTACGCGTCCATTGTGGGGAATTGCGCTTGGGCCCAGGGTGGCTGTCCTATCACGCAGCAGAACTTCGTTGACCTCGTCTACTCTGAGCTGGCGGCCACGGGTTCGAACATCTGGCCCACGTCGGCCCAAGTCCTCATTAACGATCGCATCGCACCGATCTTCACCTGGACGAACTTTACCGTCGCTGAGGGCGTCCCTTACCTTAACTTCAACGACTACTTGCACTACTCGTAATACCTACGGCACGGTTTCATTTTTTGGACTTTAGAGCTTGGTTTTTAGGGCATGTTTGAGCCCGTCCTGTCATTTCCGGGAATCGTCATGGTGTCGAGAAGTCGACGTGGAGTAATCGGACTTTTGTTGCGGGAGCTGACTGTTTGCCTATACTTTTATTGTACTAGGCGAACGTTATTAATCAATATGACGTCAAGCTTCGTGCATATAACTCAGACATTCTGTGTGCATACTTGTAGTGGCGCAAGGAAGATGGTGGTCCGAGCCGATTTTGACTAAGCGGAGACTTGGATTCAGGAGGCGTAGCCGGGCTACCAGGTGGTCCGTCTGAGGGAGTAGTAGCCCACATGACAGCAAGGAGACGCCCCGCCCGACGGGCAAGAATAGGTTGCACACTGTTCCAGCGGGGGAGGATGATGGATGACGGCTAAACGCGTGAGTACACATCGAGCTTTAGGCGATGCGATCACGTGGCCAGCTTCCGTTCGTGTGCTTGATATTGATGTTGATAATATGACATTGATATATGCGATTGACCAGTATCCTGATCGTCCCGCACCATACGGTTACACAACATCGTATTACACCCCATGAGCACCTAGATATATGTACGAGTATCCCACATAACGAAGAGAAAAGGAGACAAATACGTTTGTAACAACAAATAACAGGAAAGTGAAGGTCGAGCTGACGCGGGCAGAAGATATGATACGACAGGAGCGGGCCCGATGAAGGAAAGTGCGAGGTACTATGCTAACAGACAGAGGCAATAAAATCAGACACATAAAGATACTATGAGCAGAATTTGGCGGCAAGTTGGTGGTATATACGTATGTGCCGAGTAATGATGCATGACATTGATGACGATAGCGGGGATGTAGCGTTGTTACTGGTGAGAGCGCGACATCGGTATGGCAACGTAGCGCAGGGCATCCTCTAGCGCTCGCACGTCTGCAACACCAGACGTGGGCCGGGCGAGCCGCTGGACTCGACGGCGTGAACGGGACAACACGTGAGAGACGTAAAGCACGACACATAACGCAGCCCGGCGCGATAGCTCCGGGCAACACTGCGCTCGCTATGCCGCCGTCATCGCTGCCGCCGTCGTTGCTGCTGCCGCGGCGCCCGCCAGGAGATCCGCGAGCTCGCGTTCGCCAGCCGCGTCAACGCCGCGCCCGCGCGCCTTGACGCGCAGATTGCGGTCGAGGCTGCACAGCACGACGGTGCTCGCACCACGGGTGTCCCGCTCACGCCCACGCTCGCCGTCCGCACAAAGCACGGCCGAGCGATCGGCCCAGTGCTCGGCTTGCCATACCGCCGCGCGGAGGATGAGGTCGTCCATGCTGCGTTCCCATGCGCCGGGCTCGTTCGAGTCGAAGTCCACCGCCTCACGCCGGACAGAGAGGGAGGAAAGGTAGTTGCCCCGTGACGTCTGGACCTTGAGCGCGATCGAGTGCGTACGGACGCGCGTGATCAAGAGCTCCACGGCGGCGCGCGCCTGGCTGGCGAGCGCGGAGCCGGCGGACGAGAGGCCATCAAGCTCCATGATTACCGGGAGCGGAACGACGATCGTCCAGCGGTTCGACTCGATGAGGGACTGCACGGCCGGAAGGGAGGCGAGGAGGATGTTGGTGTCCAGGACAAGGACTGTGTAGCCCGGCGCGAGCCGGACCGTAGGGGCCGGGGCGGGACGCTTCGTCCGGCGGGGTGTTGGTGCGGGCTGAGGTGTAGACGGCTGGAGAAGGCTGCGGAGGTAGCGCCGGCGAGCCTGTACCAAGTTAACGGCCGTGTCCGTGGAGGTGAAGAAAGAACATACCTTAAGCTCGCGAACTTCGGGGCTGTCCGCCTCGTCGTCCTCGCTCTCGCTCTCAACAGCCGCCTCTTCGTCCACGTCCATCGCCTCATCCCCGTCCTCCCACCTCCTGCTTGATCGCCGCCTTGCCTCCTCTTCTCGCGCCTCGCGCTTCTCCGCCTCCCATCTTGCTACCTTCTCCGCCAGCGCCCCGCGCACGGCCCAAGCACGCCCACCCTCCCACACGAACCCATCCACACACCTCGCGATCCGTGCGCCTGCCCACACAATGCGCGTCCACCGGAGCGTATCGTCGTCGATTTTCTCTCCAGTCTCGCCATCCGAATCATCTTCGAGCTTGCCGGGGTCGATGTCCATCGGTGCCGGATCGCGCTCGTTTAGGACTTCGATCTCCTTCCCCACGACGACGTCGTCCGTCTTCCAGAATCCTTTCTCGAACAGCGTGCGCCCCGGCCATGCCATCCCGCGCACGCACCAGTCCTCCGGAAGCGCGGGTCGCTTCGTCAGCTTCTCGGATGTGCCACCCTCATGGCGAAGGACACGAGAAGGAGCCTGCGCGAGGAGAGCGGCGAGCGTAGACCAGGGTACGGCACGTTCGAGCGCCGCGAACGCACCCGGGTGCTTGAGGGTCGTCGCAAGGAAGGTGAGCAGGACGCTCGCGTACGCCGACGGCGCACCGCGGCGGCTCGCGCGCTCGGCTGTGTGCGTGAGCATCGCGAAGGCGAGCTCGAGCGCCTTCGTGAAAGCCAGCGGCGCGCAACTCTCTGCCGAGGCCTCAGATAGCGCGGGCGACGGGGCGCCGTCGACGTCCATGCCCTCGCCCTCGCGCTCCTTGCGCGCGAGCTTGACCTTGACCGCGGCGGCGGCGGCTGTGCGCTCAGCCATGGGCAATGCACCCACACGACGCAAGAGGCCGTTCGGCCGGCCGTACTCGAGGATCGCCGCGATGTTAACGCACGCCATCATCATCCATTCGCGGCGCTCGGGCGCGTCGATCGCGAGGCGCTCAAGTAGACGCCCCTGGACGGCGGCGAAATCGTCAAGCTGGATGTTCGTGAAGAGCATGCCGTGCAAAAGTACGAAGAGGTCCGCTGCCGATGCATCGGCCTGCATGCGGCGCGCCTGGGCCGCCTGGGACCAGATCGGTAGGACGGACTCGCGCGAGGTGCTGAACGGGTGTGTTGCGATCATGCTGCGAGGGTGGTGTGGCCGTAAGTGGCGTACACACGTGAGCGGAGTGGCGCGACGACGCACCTCTTCGTGAAGTGGTAAATGCCGCGCAGCTCCTCGCCTTCTGCTTCGCGGGAAAGTAGGCCGAGGTGGTGATGCAGCTTACCAGCACCGGGTGTGTCCGCCACACCGGCACCATACCACTCGCGGGCCATCGCGCGCCAACGCTCTTTCTCGGGTTCCAGCTCGAAATTGCGCGCAGCGACGATGCCAACGGATGGGCTTGGCGAGTCGTCGATGCGGGCGAGGGGCATGTCCGAGTTGTCGGACGCGTTGCCCATCGTCGACGTTGGAGTCAGGATAGGGTATGGAGTGAGGCCGCCGGAGCCAGAGGCGTTGGTGGCGGTGAGGTAGCTCGACGCGTAGGCCGGCTGGGGAAGCATGGCGGCGACAGCCATGCGATAGCGCGCAAGGTCGCCGAGTGCTTCGAGCCAGCCAGCACGGAAGGCAGAGAGATTGACCTCCTCGTACAAAGATGCGTAAAACGTGTACGCGAAATAGATGAAAGACTGGAGGTGTTCGAGCGCAACGATCGAGTGCAGGGAAGAGCGACGGAGGTTTTCGAGCAACTTGTGGAAGCCATAGGTCCACAGGCGGACGATGATGTTGTACTTTTCGGGTATGTTACGCAGAGAAGTGGGGACCGACGGTGCGGTGGAGATGCCCAGCAGCTGACGCATCATCTCTGCAAAACTGCACACAGGGGTTTTTGAGTAACACGCATCGGGGATCGGCAAGGAAGATGACGCACGTCTTGTGATCTTGGATGGTCTTCTGCCATCGGGCACTCTCCGCGTCCTCCGTCGGAGCGCCACGCAAAAGGACGCGTCCTTCCTCACCACTCTCGTCCAACTCATCGCGCATGATTTTGGTCTCGAGGGAGGTGATGTCACGGTAGAGCTTCTTGAGCTGCACGGTGAACACGTTGGACGGCTTGGGCTCGGCACGGTTGGAGTCAAAGATGGAGGAGGGGTCAGAAGAGCCTTCCGTGGTAGAGGATGAGAGCGTAAACGATGATGAGGCGATGGACGGGGTGTAGTAGGACGAAGCAGAGGAGATATAATCGCCGGAGGAGCGCGGAGTGGGCACGGGGGGCTTGCTGCGGGCGTTGAAACGGACGGGGTCATCGCGCTTGTGGTCGAAGAGCTGACGCTGGGCCGGCGCGCGCGCATAGGACGACCCAGTGGACTCTGACATGGCGTCCGGTTCCTGGGTACGACGCATCGGGATTGGGTCTGTGTTGGGGTTGAACAGAGTCTTTCCCTGCGCACGAGCGGTGTGCTGGCGCGGGGAGGAGGATATGTGGAGGCGACGGGAGAAGTCGTCTGCGTTCGGGGCGTCGTTCGCTGAAGAAACGACGACGTGAGGCGCCTGCTGCGGAGTGGGCTTGCGAGGCGGAGACGCGGTGGGCGGCGAGCGTCCCGCAGGGACCTGGGTAGAAATCGGGGCGAGAGTTGTGCGCTCAGGACGATCGCGAGGTCTTGTGATGCTTGTGGGAGGAGATGGAATGAGGATCTGTGAAGAGCAGGTCGAACGGGGGACGTACGGGGCGTGGTGCTTGCGCTGGAAGGCGATCATCCGGTCCTGGAAGTCAGTAGCGGCGTCCTTTTCCTTCCCCTTGCGGGAGGGACGGGCTGGGGTGTCGGCCATGGTGATGGTTAAGGAGAAAGAAGGACGCGGGCGGCGGGGGTCATCCGTCGGTCGAGCAGGTGCGCAGCTTTGGCAACTTTGCTCAGAGCCCGGCTGCGCTCCCAAGCTGCGCAGTATCGAGCAGCATCCTCCGCAGCCACTCCTAGGGTTAGGGTTTCCCCGCAGCGACTGCGCCATAAACACGCCCGATCGACCGTTCCTAATACACAAATCCTGCTCGTGCAGACGTCGTACATGTACTGTGCCACGAAATCCACTCCTCCGTCCTCCTGTATTTGTTCCACAACATGCCGCCCCTTCACCACGCCTGATGTCCCCCCGTGACCATAATGCTGCGTCCGCGTTAGCGCCAGGCCCCGTTCCGGGAAAGCCAATCGAGACAGGCACGCACTCGCTGCCTGTGCAGAAGCTGCTCGCGTCCGACGCCAGCCAGGCCACGACGCCCCGCAACTCGTCTGGCCGTCCGATACGGCCCATCGGGTTCATGTTCGCCCATACATCCAACAGTTTCGGCTGCTTGTCCAGGTACGCAGTGGTCATGCTAAGCACAAGAGCCCCGTCAGCTGCAAGCGCGCACGAACAGAGCAAGACCGGGGCGCAAGGCTGGCGCGCCTCAGCCGCGCGATCCGAGTGGTCGATGCGCCAGGTGCGGCATTGGCCGGCGGCACGGAAACGCGTGCCGTGACATACGCCGCAGGCCGCAGCGATGCCCGAGCAAGCCTCCACCTCACCGCAACCACGACGGCGACTGGCGGCGGATACTCACGACGTGTAGATGTGCCCAGGCGAGAGGGTGTTGACTCGGATCCGCTGCGGCCCGAGCTCACAGGCCATGCTCCGCGCCATCTGGAGCACCGCCGACTTGCTCGAGTTGTACGACACCCACGCGTGGCCCTGCGCACCGCACAATCAGACTCCCAGACGCCATGACGCCGATACGTTCCCGGCCCGCGGTCCGCGACGTACCCGGTTCGTGAGGCTGCCACTCATGCTCGCGATGAGCACGATACTGCCCCCGTTCCCGAACCGCGCCATCTCGCGCCCCGCTGCCTGCGCCGTGAACAGGACCCCGGTAGTGTTTATGTCCAGCACCTCCCGGAACTGCGCTGCAGGATAGTCAAGGCACGGCGTGTTGTCCTTGAGCACCCCCGCCGCCGCGACGCAGACGTCCATCCGGCCCTCGCGCTCGCCGACCTCGCGCCCGACGGCCCACATCTTCTCCTGGTCCCGCACGTCCGCGCACACATATTCCAGCCGCTCACCCTCTTCAGGGCCCTCGCCCTCGTCCGCAGGGCCCATCATCGCCCGTGCGTACGCCTGCACCGCCAGGAACTCTGCCCCCGGCGTCTTCGGTAGGTCGACGCAGTACACCCGCCGTGCGCCCGCCTCAACGAGCGCGAGCGCCACTTCGAGCCCAATGCCTCGGTTCCCGCCGCTCACGAGTGCCACCCGGTCCGCGAGGCTGAACTCTTGCTGTAGCTTTGGCACTGGTGCTAGTTTCGCCCCCGACTGGTCTGCCGCGTGTGCGAGCGCCGCGGCAACCCCGATCGGCGCGAGCGGCGACGTCGATGTCTTTGACGTTGGGATCGGGTGCGTTGCCGACGGCGGCGCCGAGGCACGGACCTGCGTCGTGCCGAAGGAGCGCGCAAGGCGCGCTGCAGCTATGCAGAGGCGGGCGGGCGCGAGCATCGACATCGTGCGTATGTTTCTGTGTGCGTGCTCGTATGCCCCCAGGCAGTACGCCTACTTGTGACGCTGAGAAAACGGCGTCCCCGACCGTGCGAGGTCTTGCAGATATATCCTTGTCGTCTGGTCAGATGGTTATATCGGCCGGGCAGCTGACTGCTTCTGCGTCGCACCGTGCGCAGGCTGCCTTCCTTGTACGTCGGGGCTACAGTTTCCTTCTTTACGTCGTGGGAGGGGTAGAGCGTGGATTGGGAATGTACAGCAGATTGCAGTAGGGTGCGGATACAGCATGGTCGTACATATAGCGGGAACAGATCGGTGTAGTCACGTACATGCATACAATAAGGTCGTGTCAGAGCCGTAAGAGGGCATTAATGGTATGGACTAGAGGATGAGATAGAAGCAACACATGCGACATCCGTTGAAGAAGCACAGACCGTTGATGAAACACCGTAAGCTTGGAGGGTATGAGCGCCAAGACACCAGCGGAGACTTCCAGACGAGCTCGGGAGCAAAGTGAATCCCAACGAAAGAGTCGAGGCCGCAGTGAAGCATCGAGGATTGCCGGCGTCGGGCCGACCGCCCGGTCTCCCGCGCACGCCGCCACAAGTCCCGAGCCGGCGCAGCGCATGCCACAAGCCCGCCGCAGCGTGCGCGCGCTGGCTGAAGATCCCGCTGCAGCGTCTACTCCGGTGCAGATGCGAGCCACGGAACGAACGGCACGATCAGCGCGTGCAGCCGGCGCAGCGCCGTCGCGGCCCAGTGCGACGACAGCGGGCGGCCGTGCCACTCATCGACGAGGCGCGTGATCCGCCCGCCTTCGTCCAGTTCGACCCGCACGATCGACTCGATGACCTAAGGATGCGTGAAAAGGAAGCAGGGGTGGGGGAGGAACGCGGGCGTACTTTCCGGAGGCCGGTGATGCGCATGACGTATTCTTGTTTCTGCGCGAAGATGAGACAATCGCGCTCGCTCGGGAGCGAGAGCACGCGACGCGAGAGCGTTGTTGCTTTGGCCACAACGTGTGACTGCCCGTGTTGAAGTCAGATCCCTCGACGATCCGCGCAGAAAGAGGGCTCACGAGGGAGAAGAACTGTTCGAGAGTCAGCGGAGACAATACAATGTGAGCGCGGAGGAGCACACCTGTGGCGCAACTTCGTGTACACCCTTGCACAACACGAACGGGTCCTGAGCATGCCACCGCCTTAGGTACCTCATCTCGCTCGCTGAGATGGGCACGACGCACCTCGAACACCGCCTTCCTTGCGAACCGCCTCTCAAAGATCTCCGCCGTCGGCCTTCCCTCGAAAAGTTCCTTCAGGTCCGCCAACACCGCCGCATGCACCTCCTCTGCTCGCGGCTCCAACCCTGCGCCAACTAGGCTGTTCCTCACGGGCGGGTGCGAATGGCGGTGCTGCAGCGTCGAGAGCCGGCGCTCCTTAACGGGGTCGACGCCACCAAAGTGCGCACCGCCTACGGCGGAGTTCCTGAGCGAATCGCCGAAGAAAGGTAAGGTGCGCGCGCGCCGGAACGTCTGTGTCGGCAGGCTCGGGTCGACGGCAGGCTCCGTGTCCGTCCGCCGGTTGGAATGCCGTGTGAGGATGGAAGCCATGGGCGGCGTGGAAGGAAGAGGAAAGATGGAGGTAATGATAAAGGACGACTCCGAGGGGACTTATAACGGACTTTGGGTTGTCAACAGCGAGCGGGAGACGGCTCTTACTGGTGGCGGTGCGACGCGGACTAGACCGAGGTCGGCATCTTCGCGTGCGGAGATGTTCCGCTTCTGCTTCCATGACAGCCTCGGCTCCCTTCGTTCTTCTTCCGTGCCGCCTGGTGACTCTCGCTATCAGTCTGCTCTTGATTCTCTACTAGAGGTCTGTTCATTGATGGCACACCCACTCGAGTTTAAATTCGGAACGCGCTACGGCTTCGGCGACCGACCGTAAGGTGGATGTCGTGAGCTGCTTTGTCAACGGGTCCCGCTCATCTCATCACGACGGCCGACTAGACTAGTGTATGCATCCACTAGAGGACAATAGGGCCACCGGAGTCGGATCAGTTGGTCAGATTGTGTTCATCAGCCGTTGCCGTGCCCATCCCTTGACTTTCTTCGGGAACAATGGCCTTTCAACGAACAGATGTCTGGGACAGCGAGAGTTAGCCAGACCCTTGCCTTAATGCTAATCAGGATCGAATAGATGGTGAAGAATCAGCATGCTGTATAGTGAGTTTGTTTTCCGCTGACGACACTTGCACTGATCTCGGGATCACTCGACAATGTTTATTCATTCTCTACCAGATTCGTGGACTGGAATGCCTGTGGTTACGAGATTAGAGGTATGTATAGGGAGAATTTACGGATGTGCCAGGTGCCTCAGGAGCATGAAGAACCAGCCCCCCGTAGCGCCGCGCTTTAGTGCCATTTGCCAGTGTGTGCAATCGGCAACGATCCATTCCTCTTCATATGGCTGGATATCTTCGCACCGCTTGCTCGTATCCTCATCTACGGACTGGAACGACCTCGGGAACAGAGGACCGACGTAGTTCGGGACTGATAGTCGGCCGGCGCTCGACGGGCTTGTTGCGGGAGGTGGGGACAAAAGTCAGAGCACCGGGCGCGCTGCACGGCCGCCAGCGGACAGGCCCAGGCAGGCAACCCGGACTGGCCGTCGTTTGGTATGTCAAACATCCTGAGCGGAGGTCAGTTGAAACCTATCGCACCCGGTTTCATCTGGCGTATGCCAACGCGGGCACACGAGATGCAGGAGGATGAGACGCACATCGGCGGACTCCTACATCTTGCTTATCGCTTGTGTGGCCGCCGCGACCACTCAGCCCGCCGGGCCCCAGTTGTTCAGCACGGAGCGCTCGCCTCCAATGCGCCTAGTAGGTTGACAGGTTCGCGGAGGCAGCCGTGATGAAATCGATGCGCACTGCTGAATATCACCTTCGAATACCGACCTGCGCAAGTTGCGGCCATCGCACCGCAGGATGACGAGGACACTAAGCCCCAGTGAGACGGTGCCCAGTACACGAGGCTTAATTTAAGTTTTCGTCAGCGACGATACGCGGCCCGGAATGTTTGGGAATTCGCATTGGTGGAACGGTCCGTTCATCATCTCTGTCTCCCTCATCGCCCGAACCTCGACGTCCACGATGCTCGGTGCTGCATATGGCTTATGCCAAGCGGATTCCTTGTTCGTTCTCTCAACCCAGAGTTCTCGCACTGCTGCTGGCGAACGTTCTGGGGGAAACTTGGAATGCCATAGACAAATACAACGCTCGGATGTGTCCGCTTGTGATGTGGAAATCTTGCCGAAGAGCAATGCTTATCATAGTATGCGGGCCTCAGACCACGTCCGCGATAGGTGTGGATTCCCATTGTGTCCGAAAACAAAGGACAGACACCCATGCAAGTGCAACGGTTCATACCAGTAAAGCGGGGAGATCCGCCCAGTGAAGGTACAATCGCAATTACAGCGTAGATTGGTGGTAGGATGGTGCTCAGTATAACGATTGACGTAGCTGCACATGTAAACTCTCGAAGCAGCTACCCGGCGATGACTGATGATCTTTGGCCAACGATCGGGGACTGGCACAATGGCCTGTAGGTTCCAAGTATTTCACTCCGGGCTGGTTTCGAGATTATTCGAGATTATAGCCGTGGTGAACGAATTCACTTTTTTTACATTGGCGAGAACAGAGGACGTACCAAGCCGACAAGAGCCTCCGGTGCGCGCGGCACACCCGCGGCCGAAGATGATAGCTTGGGGGATGTGAACGACAGACTTAGGCACAGCTGGCAATCATAAGCAGAACAAGATAAGCGCCAAGAGTCAGTCGCTTGATAGCATCTACAGTATATCATATACAATATGCTCCCCGGCTCGAAGACGATCAGGTGCTTTGAAGCAAACACCGCAATGGCCCTTCCGCAGAGATAGCTGTCCACCGTGGTACTTCGACGCAGGCCCGTAGATGTGTCTTCTATCGCATAACCCCCTCCTACCACAAACCATACTCCAACTCGTCTTCGTGCCAGAGTGCATCAGCCAGGTCATCCTGACCCCACTGCCAGGCGGGCACGTGCTCGAAGTCAGTGAAGTTGGCGTAGCTAATATAATCCTCCTTTATTTCCCAGTTCATGAAGTAGGAAAAGATCTCGCGATTCCTACAGACGTCGATAAGGACGCAGTATGCCCGAGAAGAGGGCCGAATATACGCACGAGTTGGGGAAGTGGTTGACAAGGCGCCCACCGTGCTGAAGAGACTCGTTGTTCAGCCATGCAACCCACTGCCGGAGTAGCGCTATACACAGCATTAGGGACGCAGCTTCGAGCAACAGCAATCAGACTTACCTTCGCTGCGTCCAGTACCCCAGAGGTCCCAAAAGAAAGTATATCTCGCGGACTCATACTGCCGCCAAAGCTCGGCTTCGTTGGGAAGGCGTGCCGTTCCTTCCCAAATCTTTGCCAAACCGTATGCTTGATAGCGCACCGTAGTCCAAGGGCGGGCTGATGGAGTACCACATGAGTTTTAGTTCATATAGTTAACTGGCTAAAACACTCACTGTTGGTGAAGGCCAAGGTTGGGTCCGGAATGTAGTTGCCCGTCCAGTGTACATTGCGGTACCGGCGCCTGCCATCCGATTCACGCGTACTGAAGACAATATCAAAATATGCTCTTCAAATGTGAAAGAGGACACACTCATTTAAGACCTGAGAGAGGAAGCGGTTGACACGGCGATAACCCGTAGCTAAGATCACCTAGCATTGATGAGCTGACTGCGACAACCGTAAGTGAGCTTGATATTTACCTCATCGATGCCCGTGAGGGTCTCGCCATCCTTGAGCACAACCTTACCGTCTTTGATTCCATTTAAAGCGTTCCCTAGTGATCTAAATTCGGCAACCTCGGCGACCACTGAACAAGCGCTAGGCAGACGGCGGAACGCGCGGCGGCGGAAAGGATGGAGCTTGCTTCGATCGTAATCCTTGCTGCTCACGTAGATATGCTTTGCGTACGGCTCGAGCTCGCGCGCGATTTCCGAACCTGAAATTCCCGGGCCGATGATAAGGACATTCTGAAAGCACTCTTAGTCATGATCCGAGTTGAGCATGAAGGTACACGCCTTGCCCGCGTAGCGTTCCGGACGTCTGTAAACACGCGAATGATAGATGCTGTATCCATCGGGACCATCAGGTGTGCGAGCCTTGCTCCATTCGACGAGGCCCGGTATATCTGGGATGTGCGGCCCACCGTCCTCAAGACCCTGAGAGACGACAACCGCGTCGAAGGATTCTTGCCACCATTCGGCCTCGAGGGCGGCCTGCTTTGCTCCCGTCCGAAGGTCAACGTTCTCGATCTTCTTCACGCGCTTTAGAGTCAGATTCCATGTCTCCCCAGCCTTGTCGATGCGCTCAACCAGCGTCGAGTACGCGACTGTAGGCTCGTCGTTGACGTTGAGGCCGTGAAGAGTGGCGTAGGCACGGACATGGGAGGACACGACCTTCTGATGAGGTGCAAAAGGCTGAGCAGAGAACAAGAAATAGGTACTTTAGAATGGACTAGGCCTCGAAGAAAGTGATGCCTACTGAGTCGGGAGGATAAGGGACGTCAGGCATTTCCGTGATGCTGGTGGGCGAGTTGGTATGAAGGCCCCACCACACAGGGCTAGGCTGCCAGTGCTCCCGCCAGCGATAGTCCAGAGTCAGACCGTCATCGCCTTCTAGGTAATACTCGCGATGAGGCAGGCTGCCAGGAACCCATGGCTTAATGATGTCCTCCAAGCGTGTATCGCTAGCACGAGGGGTATTGAAACACAGAAAGCACGGGTTTTAGTAAAGGGCGTACGGATAAGATTCCCGCGTAGGGTATTCTTCGGAGTATAACCAGTTACCGCCGGGGCCGGGAGAGCGATCAAAGAGCCGTACTGTGAAGTTGTGTTCAAGCAATTCAGCAGCCACCTGCAGTCCGGAAGGGCCGGCGCCAATGACGGCAACGCGTTTAATGGGGTGAGGAAACACGGTCCACTCCGACCCCCTGTCTACTTGCCCAAGGACAACTTGCTCGAAGGCCGCTGCCGTCGTGGCCAAGATCGTAAGAGACACAACACCTTTCATCTTGCAAGTAGATGCGAGCGTGCAGTCAGACGCATCGACATCACCAGTCCTTTATAAGAACACGCGATACCTCGGGCGACTTCTCGTATTTGCGCAATCTTCCTCGCTCATTTCGCGAGACCAGTTCGGCTAGCTGACGAGAAGGACGGTACTTGTCCTGACGAAGCTGGAGCTCTGCGTATCACGCGAAAGTCCTAACCCTAACGTCACATTGCGTGCCCGAGTACTAGTGGCGCCGAGGCGCTTGACCGGGCTTGACTTAGAACACTCACTACAACGGGTCGATCCCGACGACTACTTCGGGCTTCCTCACTTCCGGTGGAATATAAGCATTTGGTACCGCCGTGCAATATCGCAATTTATCCACGATTCCTCTGCATGGCAGAATTCTACGGCACTGCAGGATTAATATCCCTTTGGACCCTTTCAGATCCGAACGGAATTGAACCGTGGCTCAGCGCTCGGCCAAGGACGTGCATTCGACGGATACTCTAGTTATGACTAAGCTCTACGCTAAGTTTTAGTCGAGAAATTAGGCATCTTCACTCACGCTGCATCTACGGTGTAGAAAAGGGTTCCTACGTTGTGAGGGCTCTTGCTCGGCGCTCGGCTGCAATCGAAGATTGCGTTCCTCGGTCCTCAGCGCTCAGCATCGACTCACGTTTACATTGGCAGATGTCCATTCCGCGGAATTCTTCCTTCCGTGACCTTCTGGCCTCATTGAGCGCTGTGCCCGGGCCACGTGTACTTCGACCTTTCGCTTTTGGCTCTCACCAAGACGGGCATCTTTTCTGGTCTGGATAAGAAGACCTCGATGCCGACGCGCCTGTGGGGTTGGCCGTTAAGGAACGCTGGCTACAAAGAGCAGGACTAGACTACGGCCTTGTGATCCGGCCCGGTAGGACCGATCTGCGGACCGCCAATGTTCTGAGGAGTAATCTCGGTCTTTCGACCGCCATAAGAGCCAGAAATTCGACGCAGTTCTGCACCATCATCACCATGCGCTTTAACGACGGATTTTGGCTCCTGAAAGCAGGCGTGAAAGCATATTCCGGTCTCCAGGTGGTCAGTACCTACCCCGATGACGGTGGATACAACTTGCAAGTCTCGACCAGGCCAATCCGGCATCGAGGAGACACTCTAGGAGGTGCCTTTCCCTGTTCTCTTCTGATTGAAATAGCTTTGACGCCGCGTTCAGGACCAGTTTTGAGCATCAGGGTACATTCACCCACCGAAGGAGTCATCGGAGTCCGCATTGACCATTTCCGCCACACTGACGCTAAGCCCGACATCGCGCTCTTCCCAGATGCGCATGCGCCACCAATTCGAAACTACTCTTTAGGACAGCTTTCAGGATCTGGCGATCCTGCTCCACTAGTTCATACGCTGTCCAGTGCTGGCTTAACAGCCGAGATTACGAGCAACCCTTATACACTCACATTTAAGGCCGGACAGCGTGTTCTTACGTCTGCCGGATACAAACACCAGACAATTTACGACGTCCCGTACAAATGGACGCTGAACACCGCTGCAAATAGCTCCTGCCTTGCGACGGACTCAAGCTCGAACTCTGCTTCGGGGCGCACTCCGGACATCGTGCGATACATTCATTCAGAACTCAACTTATCTCCGGGAGAGCTCGTCTATGGGCTTGGAGAGCAGTTTACAGCGTTTGTGAAGAACGGTCAGCTGTATGCTTATATGCTGCTGCGAAATGCTGATCTCGAGCGTTGTGAAGGTCAGACAGTGAGTGTCTGGAACCGCGACGGTGGAACCTCTTCTGAGCAAGCATACAAATGCGTCCCGTTCTACATCACAAATCGTGGCTACGGTGTCTTTATAAATCACCCCGGAGAAGTCGAGGTTGAGGTGGCGAGTGAGAAAGTGAGCCGTGTCGGTGTCAGCGTGGCCGGCGACAACCTAGAATATTTCTTGATTTACGGCGAGACACCATTGCAAGTCAGTTTAATAGATTTCTCCAACGGACCACGTCTGACGTTCACCGCTTCTTAGATACTGGAACGTTACACCCGGATCACGGGACGTCCAGCGTATGTCGTCGAATCCTAGTCTTATCCGAATCCCGCTTTGATCAACAGCGTCTCAGACTTCTTCCCGCGTGGACATTTGGCCTTTGGTTATCAACGTCTTTCCTGACCTCGTATGATAGCGAGACTGTCGCTAGTTTTCTTGAGGGGATGCAAGCTCGCAAGTGCGATGTGCGGGTATTTCATCTCGACTGCTTCTGGATGAAAGGCTACGAATGGTGTTCTTTTACGTTTGACCCAGACAATTTCCCTGATCCGAAAAGGTACCTTTCTGAGATCAAGGAGAGGTATAGTGTCAAGATTTGCGTCTGGAGTAAGTTGTAAGGAGTCGTTATGCATGCCTAGCTGACCACTCGGAAGTCAACCCCTACATCTCGCAGCTGTCTCCAATCTTCCAGGAGGGCGTGAAGGGAAATTACTTCATCAAGCGTAAGGATGGAACACCTTGGCAATGGGATCTCTGGCAGCCTGGACTGGCAATCGTCGATTTCACAAACCCGGAGGCAGAGAAGTGGTTTGTTGATAAGCTTTCCCGGCTTATTGATCTCGGAGTCGACTGCTTCAAGGTGCGAACACATAGATGCTGTATCCGTATTTCATCGTGATGCTAGCATTTAGACCGATTTTGGCGAGCGCATCCCTCATGCGAACATCGTCTACCACGATGGATCGGACCCATACCGCATGCACAATGTCTACGCTACTAAGTATAACCAGGTCGTATTCGACCTGCTGAAGAGGCGCCTCGGTGAGGGCCAAGCAGTGTTGTTTGCCAGGTCAGCACATGCTGGAGGCCAAAGAATGCCTGTCGTGCGTTTGACATTGTCTGAAAGTTTCTTACAGATCTGATCTTACCTCTAGCACTGGGGTGGCGACTGCGAGTCGACGTTTGAAGCAATGGCAGAAACTCTGCGCGGATGTCTTAGTATTACATTGTCGGGTTTCGCATTCGCGTCGCACGACATTGGTGGCTTTGAGGTATGACCTCGCTCGTACTCACACTGGTAGGGCTCATTGCGCGTAGGGACACCCGCCGCCGGAGATCTATAATCGCTGGGTAGCATTCGGCCTCTTCTCATCACATTCACGGCTACACGGTTCCAGTTCATACCGTGTACCCTGGAACTATGGCGAAGAAGCCGGGCAATACATGGCCAAGTTCCTTGACGCAAAGCACCGCTTAATGCCTTACCTCTACAACCTCGTACGTTCTCTATCCCTATCGCGACCTTACGCTCGTACACAGAGCATCCCATAGGCGATCAAGGCGAACCAGACGGGCCATCCTCTCCAACGCGCTATGTTCCTTGAGTTCCCAGAGGATCGCACGACGCACTATCTCGATGCGCAGTACATGCTCGGGCCCTCTCTACTCGTCGCGCCTGTGCTCGTTCCTGAAGGCGAGCAGACAGAATACTACTTGCCTGCTGGTCGCTGGACGTCCTTTTTTGAGCCCTCGCGTGTCGTAGTCGGTCCGCGCTGGGTGCGCGAGGTTGTCCCCGTCAACGTGTTGCCAGTGTGGGTTCGTGAAGGTACGCTGCTGCCTTTGGGTAAGGCTGGCATGCGGCGGCCGGACTACGCTTTCGCGGAGGAAGTCGAGCTGCAGTTGTATGAGATCGCTGATGGAGCAGATATACGCATCGACGTGCCAACGGGGACGGGTGCACAAATCGCAGGCGTCTTGTCTGCGAGGAGAATGGGCGATGAAGTCAAGGTTATGGTAGAGGGCGAGATATCGTTCGCGGGCATAACGCTCTTTTACGAAGGTGTGTCAACGGCGGCTGGAGCCGGCTTGTCTGGTAAGGTGGAGAGAGACGCTAAAGAGGTGACATTGAAAATTTCGTACTGAGACTGATGATGTAACAAAACTCTTTCGTGTACACTGGTCGTAAACCATAGAGTCTACATGTCAGTTCCCCGTGGTAGAGTCCGGAGATGAGCGTGACCAAGCGCGCAGTAGAACGTCACCACGGCAGAGTGGATCCGTCATACCTGAAGAACTTCCCCGCGTAGCTACTGTCTGCATTCTTCAGGAGCTTCAACATTCCCTCTACGCTCTCAGCCGGTTCGAGTTCAGCGCCGGGTCCACCCATCTCTATGATTGCATGAGTCCCGGCCGGCTGCAGCTTACGACACTAAGTGGTATTATTCACCTGTTTTGACCCAACCGGGATCAATGACGAATGGAATGAGGTTCTTGCGGGCCCTTGACTGCTTTGTTGTCTGCGATAATCGTTATTCCGTGAGCAGCGATAATACCAAGCATTACGCACAAGCATGTTCACCGCAGCTTTGCTAATACTGTAGGAAGGACATTTTTCGAAGTCCAAACCGATGCTGGCCAAGCCGCTCGTCATGTTCATAATAACACCTCGTACCCCCGGCTTTTCGAGGAATGGAAGATATGCTTGCGCCATGAGCGCAGGTCCAATGACGTTCACCTGGAAAGTGCGCATGAGAATTTCCGAGCTCATATCCTCAAGCACGTTGTCCATGCCGTGGTTCTAGAAGACCGAATCAGAGCGGGGTGACGAGTAGGAGAGGGTGGACGTGCTATTGCAGCGTTATTGATGAGGTAATCGAGGCCATGCTCCTCGAGTGCAGGCTTCGCAAGGCTGACGGAGGAAGAGATCGACGCGGGGTCGCCGACGTCCAAGGGAATAACGTGGATCCGTCCTTGAGCAGAAGCGACAAGGTCACCCAGCCCAGACGCAGTGTTTGGGTTACGGCAACAAGCAACGACGGTGTTGGCGGCGTCAAGAGCCAGTTGCCGGACGAGTTCAAGGCCGATACCTCGGTTCGCGCTATCATCCAATATAAATCTCATTCGAGCCCGCACGAGGCTATGTAATTACCCACCCCGTTATCAACCAGGTCTTTGCCATCTGTGCTTGAAGATGGGGGAGTATTGGCGATCTCTTGCTAGAGACAGATTCTTATAGCGATGAATCATCATCCGTCACACGGTCTGTAGAGAGCGAGAATAGTACTCGATGGAGGAAACTCGGCGAGAGCTCTTTAGGCAATCGTGCTGACGTCACCGACGGGGATATACCGGATTAAGACGTCGCTCTTCGTCAGACGAGGGCACACAAATCATCTTGATAGTAACGCGAGGGGTGGTAAGTATAAATTACAAGGTGTGAATGGACAATCGCCGGAGGCACCAGCATGCGAACCGGCAAGATACTACTGTGTGAAGCGGACCTTGGTGTGGGCACAAGAGGGCGCAGGTCACTCGAGTTCCGCCTTAAGGGCAGCCCATGCTTTGTCGGCCCGTTCTCTCCTAGCTTTGGCCTCCACTCGGTTCTGTGCGGCGCGCTTCGTGGACTAGACGCCAAGATGGAGTAAGTAGAATGTAGGGACTGAAGGCGTACCGACTCACTTCGCCGTGAAGACACCGGTTGAGATCCCATTTGTACTGATTACATCCTCCCCAGTATTTTCTTAAGCCGTTCTCGTGACAAGCTTCGAGTGCCTCGAAGAACTCCTTGCAAGCTGTGAAGAAAAAGTGAGGAGGCGTGAGGAATGCTGGGAGGCACAAACAACGCACCGAGGCGCTTCTCAGAAGCTTGCGGATGCATCCCTCTTAATAGGAAGTGCTTCCCACCCACGGAGATTTGTGCTGACGGATCAGCCGATGAGAGCACAGTCAGGCAAAGGGTGGCGGCGGTGGTGGTGGTGAATTAAGTGAGGATGCTCGACACGACCGAACGCGCTGCACGCTCGGCGTCGGACATTCGGCCCGGGGTGCGTCTTCCGTACGTGCACCGGAATCCCCGTCGCGCATAAATATCCCAGCCCTGTCCCTCCTCCCCACTATCTCCTCCGCTCATGGCAGCCTTCGCTTCTCATCCCTCCGACGCTGCGTCCATCGCGACCATCCGCACCCTCGCCGCTGATGTTGTCGGCAAGGCAAACTCGGGTCACCCTGGTACGCTAACAACTCTCTCTGCTGCTCGCTCTGGCTACCCTCAATCTAATGCGTTGATCACAGGTGCGCCAATGGGTATGGCACCAGTAGCGCATGTCCTCTTTACACGGTACGTATAGATCTTCCGAATTGGCCTTCGAAAATTCGTATCCCACGCTGGTTCGATGATACCTAGTTTCTTCAACACGAACCCCAAAAACTCTAAGTGGTTCAACCGCGATCGATTCGTCCTCTCCAACGGGTGCGCCCTCCTTGTCTTACTCATCGCTTCTTCTCATTCAGTCCTTCAGCCATGCGTGAGTTTACACGTCGCAACCGTTCTCGACGTGCTTGTTGAGGAGATGGCTGCAGCTGTGCCCTTCAGTACATCACCCTCCATCTTATGGGCTTCAAGCTCTCAATGGACGACCTCAAGGCTTTCCGTCAGATTGGCTCGTTGACTCCGGGACACCCTGAGGCAGGGCACACGGATGGTCTGTGTTTGTCTTCCGTTGTCCGTCGGCACTGACACATTTTCTCAGGCATCGAGGTCACCACCGGCCCGCTCGGCCAGGGTATCTCTTCGGCCGTCGGTCTTGCGATCGCGCAGGTCCATCTGGGGGCCGTCTACAACCGCGACGGTTTTGACCTCATCAATAACTACACTTACGGTGCGCAGTGTCGGTCTGATCCTTGTGTCGTCCCTTTAATCTGTCGTTCCAGTATTCCTGGGTGATGGCTGCCTCATGGAGGGAATCTCTAGCGAGGCGTCCAGTCTGGCTGGCCATCTCCAGCTTGGCAATTTGATTGCTGTATGTCATTTTTCTCACGAGGTGATTTTAGTTCTAAAGTTAAGATCTTGGATAGATCTACGACGACAACCGTGGGCGATCACAGCTACTTCTTCTATCCTGACCCTGACGATCCCCTCAGATATTTCCATCGATGGCGACACGAACGTAGCGTTCACGGAGAACGTCGAACAGCGTTATCTCTCCTATGGTTGGCAGGTCCTGCACGTCGACGATGGTGACAAGTATGCTCCCGTTTCCGGTGCTTCGGCGAGGACGTTCACTGTGTCGGTAGTGATCTCGAAGGGATTTACAAAGCGATTACGGAGGCACAGAAGGAGAAGTTCAAACCTACGCTTATTCGTCTTCGAACTACGATCGGCTACGGTTCGAAGCAGCAGGGCACGCATGGCGTCCACGGCGCTCGTAAGTACTTGCTGGGTTGTGTTGAACCTTGACGCTGAAGCCAAGTGCAGCGCTGAAGGCAGATGACATTGCTCAACTCAAGGTCAAAGTCGGCTTCCCGCAAGACCAGACTTTCTATGTACCCCAGGAGGTATATACAACCTGGGCTGAGATCGGAAAGCGTGGCGCGTCACTGGAACAAAAGTGGTCAGCGGCTCTCGCCGAATACGGCAAGAAGTTCCCGGCTGAGCATGCCGAGCTCACTCGCCGTATCGCGGGCGAGCTCCCTGCAGGATGGGAGCAGAAGTTGCCCACGTACACACCAGCAGATGCTGCTCAGGCCTCGCGCAAGCTCTCTGAGATCGTCCTGACGGCTATCACTCCCGTTCTCCCCGACCTCATCGGTGGCTCCGCCGACTTAACGGGAAGTAACCTGACTCGTGTCAAGGGTGTTACCGACTTCCAGCCTCCTAGCACGGGCCTCGGCAACTATGCTGGTACTTACATCCGCTACGGTGTACGCGAGCACGGTATGGGTGCGATCGCCAACGGTCTTGCTGCATACGGTGGCATCGTGCCCTTTATCGCCACTTTCCTTAACTTCGTGTCGTACGCCGCGGGTGCCGTCCGTCTGTCCGCCCTCAGCGGTCACCAGGTTATCTGGGTCGGTGAGTGATGCGTGCGTTGTACTTCTGTGGCCCTATACTCAAGGTTGCTGTAGCTACGCACGACTCAATCGGCCTCGGCGAGGACGGTCCCACGCATCAGCCCGTTGAGACTGGGATCCACTTCCGCGCGATGCCTAATGTTGCTTTCTGGCGTCCCGCGGACGGCAACGAGACGTCGGCTGCTTACCTTGTTGCTCTTAACTCGAAGAAGACGCCATCGATCCTCTCGCTATCGCGCCAGAACCTGCCGAATCTCGAGAACTCAACGATTGAGAGGGCGTCCAAGGGTGGTTACATTGTGCACGAGGAGGAGGGCGAGGACCTCACGATTGTTAGCGCGGGTTCCGAGGTGTCCATCGCGCTCGAGGCAGCGGGTAAACTCAAGGCTCAGGGAATCAAGACCCGCGTCGTCTCCCTACCGTGCTGGCTTGTGTTCGACCAACAGCCAGATGAGTACCGCCTCAGCGTGCTTCGCTCCGGTGCACCTATCCTCTCCCTGGAGGCGCTCTCGACCGCCGGCTGGGCCAAGTATAGCCACGAGCAGTACGGCCTGACAACGTTCGGGGCATCGGGCCCGTACAAGAAGGTGTACGAGAAGTTCGGTATCACGGGTGATAGTGCGTTTCGCTTTATTCTCTGCTCGGTATTCGAACGCCAAATTTGATGTGTTATTCTATAGACATCGCTGTTGTTGGCAAGAAGGTCGTGGACTTCTACAAGGCCAAGGGTGGTGAGGTCATCTCGCCCCTCGTCAAGGCCTTGTAGACTACAGGATGTCGCGGAGGGCATGATAGCAGGAAGTCATGAAGAATTGTAGAATAAAAATCTAGAGGCTAATTGTACTGCGTTCTCCCCCATCATCTTTCTTTGACTCCGATGCTGCGTGATCCTTACAGGTTGTATCTTAAACGAATATCCTGCGGCGGATGGGTGAGTCATTCTGCACGACCACTATGTGTCTCTACCTCATCACTGATAGTGTATCAGAGATTTCAAGTACGTAATCGAGCTTCGCAGTAAGGGCGATGCCTCCACAACCGTAACATACGGAGTCACAAGCATTCCAACGATATAGATAACCGTATCAAATCCGTTCCCTTTATCCAGTCGCTTTACCCGGTGTTACAACGACAAGATTCTACAGTAATCCTGCGGCTGCGACCCATATTCCACGGCCCTACCCACGTGATACTTCCCAGGGATCTTGATTGGCGGGATACGGGTGCTGTGGTCTGTGCGCTGCTCCCAGTGCTCCGGCTGATGGTAGTACTAGTGCAAGGGCTCGTCATCGACTCTGGCGACGATGACCTTGTGGTCCCATGCCAGTGGGACCTCGAGGCCTGGGATAATGAATCTGTTGAATTCATACACCCCTTCGTCGGCCTGAGGAAGTACAACTGCCAGCGCCTCCGTTATCTCCTCTGGTGTCTCGTCAGGGTGACCCATATCGTGGGCAAGATTTCCTCGAGTCCGTGCACCCAGTGAGCCCAACCTACATCTCCAGGCCTCATGCGCCCCATGAATACGATAGAGAGACCCCATCCTACACACCCGTGGACAATTCGTCGGCGAAGTTGAGGACCAAGCTGTAGCTGTTGCTCGAAGTAGATATCGCCTTGCGCCTGATCTCTGAAGCGCGAGCTGGCTGACCCAATGAAGATACCAGCCATAACGTCTAAACATCTTTGGGTGAGCGGTCTGGCCTCAATGGTACTCAACGATCGCGTAGATATCTCACCTGCGATGGGGACAAAATGGCACGATTAGTAAGAGCAAGAGCAAGAGGCAAGGATAGTAAGTTCGGTTGTTAAGACCGGCAGATCCTCCCCCTCGCCCTTGTGCGGCTTCTATACTACAACCTCCCTTCTTTCATTGTCATGGAGGTGTCACAGGGCTACTGCTTCTCTTCGAACCTTGTTAACACCGGAATTAGGGAGAGATATAAAGAGTGGGAGGTGAGCCACTGCAGACAATAGCAGCCCGATCGCTGACCTCAGGCTCTGCCAACCAGACCCAGTAATTTGGCCATGTGCCGCGCCGCAGTAAGGGTTCTCAGAACGCTCAATTAATCTTGGGGCGTGGGCCGTGGCATGCTTGGTGGCATGGCATGGGCCACGACAGCCCTCGACCACCACTTATCGGCCCCACCACCGCCGCTTTTACTGATGGGTCCTATCATACTCACGGTAGTCACAGGGTGAATAATGTGAGCAAGGACAATACAGTAGGCAAAAAAAACGGACATTCAAGGAGTCCGAACATTGGCCAGGTGCGTTTAGAGGATGCACCTGATTCAAGAGCCCGTTCCCAGCCTTGGAGGACTATCCCCATCCATGCAGCTCCTTGTGTATGGTTAAAAAGGCTGTTCCTTCCTTGCGCGAGAGGATCGCGTTTTAAGTGATCGGTCGTTCTCGCATTGGTACTCGATACATCATTGGAGATGAGTAAGTGAAAGCAGATGGACAGTTTGCGGAGTGAAGTGTTCATGGACGTGAGGCGAGGGCCTTGGCAGCAGTGGCCCGCATGTGCAGATCACCCGGTGATGCCCCGGAGGGGCCGTGTATCATACTCACGGTAGTCATCCATCTAGGAGCCGTTCCTATTTCACAAGAAAGGGAATCAATCGATCACTCACTCGCAATGAACAATAGTGTGACCGTTCTCATCTTATTGGCGCTATTCTGGTCGGTGGTCTCTTCAATAATTTAACTGAGGGTGAGAATGTGCTACCTCTTTGTCTACATTGGCAGGCCTCCAGGGTATAAAAGGTGGCAAGATTTACGCCTACCCACCATCCTCTCTTACACCGACTCCCTTTTTCCTGCCTTCTCGAACTCCCAACTTGAAAGCAATTTGGGATTGCTCTATATCGGAGGTGAGCATCGTATACAGGCTCAAGAAGTGCGTGCTTCAGACTTTCGTTGTCATTTCGGCTGAAAAGTAGAAGCAGCTGTCGAGGCGTAACCCGCAAAATTTGCTTTCACCAAAAACTAGCCCTGCGGCATCGCCTTCAACGACGTCAAACCCAGATTCTGTGGCGATGGACACGGACAGCATCAACGAGTCGGAACTCGGTATTATGCGTGACTACGTGGATCAAATAATAATACCTTCTCATTTCCCTGGCATCCAACCTCGCCACGATTTCGATCGCACGCTACTCATGGCTGGAGCATATGCGAATGCAACTCCCGACAAGGCCACAAGGATTCAATCGCATTTTGAACAGTGGTCTGACCACGAGCTCTCCCTGGTCGTCGAGAAGCGGGACACAATTCGTGCCTCGCTCAAGCCCGATCCGGACGTTGATTCTGAAACGTGGGTTATGAGGGATGCTACGAGAAAGATGGATGCACCGGCAAATGTACTCGGGGTGAGCCCTTCTTTTCTTACTGCATGGTCAGGATGGTACTCAGAGAACACTAGCGCAAGCCCGGCAGTATGGGCTGGAGCCCAGCTGAGATTAGGATAGTCAACATTCCGGAATCAGAGTACGCTCTTCGTCTCTGGGCTCAGGAAGGAGTCGCCAAGAGGGGAATGTGGGTTCTAGACTTCGTCCGAACAGCGGATGAAAAACCCGTAAACCTTCCACCGGGCTTCAAGCTTTGGATGGCTCCCTGGACGAGCAACCTGCTGCGGTATGCCCGACTCGACTCCTCTGAGATCCTTATGGGGCTGGCTCGCGAAGAAATTCGCGATGGGGCTGAAAAATGGTTTGTCAATGAAGGTATGAAGTGCAAACTTCAGCGTGGATCCTTGGACAAGGGCATCGTTTTCCACATACCGTCTCGCAAATCTCCCGATGAAGGCGAGTATCTGGACCTTTCGGAGTAGAATCCTCGCACACTTAAAGCACACATCCGTCCTTATACGCCTGCACAAATGTTACACCCCCAGAATATTACTATACTGTATCTTTCCGACCGACTGTTCAGGCGAAACCACGCGACATGTGACCGTTCTGGTTGGCTGCTAGAGAAGCCACGGTGCCCAGGGAAGGGCAGCCGTGGCGTGGTGAGAGACGGTGAACGCTGGGAACGAATGTGCGTTACCGTGACTGTCCATCAGAAGAGGATCAAGAATGGGCTGCAACTGACCACAGCGAGAGTGTCAGCCCGCAGGGGTGTGGCTATGGCTGTCAATGGGACCCAGTGCTAGTACCGTGACCGGCCTCGACTTGGACACCCGGGCCGGCGCCGGCCATATCCAGTGTGGCGATGGGCCCTCAGCTTGCCAATACTTTAGATCAAAGAAATGGGCTTCAGCACTGGCATCGATCCCAGTCCCTCCAAGCTGACACCAACAGAACGAACTTGAAACACCCAACTTGAAGTGCCTCGATCCGACCTCGCTCTGCATGGCCCGAACCGTCATCTCCATTCAAGTTACTGCCAGTGATCCAGCCTTAATCCCAATTTATGCCTTCTGTAATGCATTACTATGATCCTTCCTTTCAAATT
Organism: Vararia minispora EC-137; assembly: GCA_022160365.1. Classification (NCBI taxonomy): domain Eukaryota; kingdom Fungi; phylum Basidiomycota; class Agaricomycetes; order Russulales; family Lachnocladiaceae; genus Vararia; species Vararia minispora. The sequence goes on from MU273664.1 coordinate 47,647, forward strand.
AAGGGCATAAGCCAGGGTCCTGTTGACGCAGGTCAAAATACGAATTGGAAGCTAGCCCTGCACTTGCCTGTCTGCTCAATGATTGCTGCTCAAACTGCGGTTGGTTTGCATACCAAAGAGCCTTTTTTGACATCCGCATACGCTATAAAAATCAATGCATCGTGCTGCATCCATAATTCGTTACGGTTGTAGCAATCTCCCCGGGGTTGATGTGCATCGGTTCTTCGCACCTCTTTTATCGCGTTCGGTCGAGTAGGCTGGTTCTATTTTCAGAAAGGACGAAGAGAACTTGAAAGAAACTTTGAAAGAAACGACTCGGAATATTCTATTGAACAACGCAAGAGAATATCGGACCCCCTGATTCCACATCCACATCACATGTGACGAAGTAATCTCTAGGCAAGTGACTACTCGCTGCGCTCGCAATTAGCGGAGAGTGGCATGTAATAACCCATTGTGGTTGTCTGTATGGTATGCATCATCGTGAAGGAGCAAACATACAGCACGTGGTCGCGGTTGAGATCACGTGGGATCATCCCGACCACTGAAGGCACGCGACGCACTCGACCAGTCCACCACCGAATAAACTGTTGCCCCCACTCCTTTTGTCCAGGAGAGCTGTTCTGGTAAATCGTCATGGCCTCCAGAACATTGAAGAAAAAAGTACCTAGTGCTCTTCATATCGTGTGCTCACCACTTGACATTGGCTGCAGTCTCGTCAGCTTTCGAAACCCTACGGCTCTAAGTCTGCTGTTAAGCACGCCGTGGAGACGGTCCCAAGTTCCTCTGCCGGCTCTTTCTCTGCGCAGGCATCTCGCATGGCTTTGAAATCGCCCACAGTCGATCACCATGTGCCCTCTTCGGCCTCCTCTTTATCGGTCTCGACGACTTCATCATCAACGCCCTCGACATCCTCAACCCGCTTCCAATGTCGCAGGCCCTTGTTCCAGTACGTTGCGAAAAGAGAATATCCTGACATCAACCCACGGAACGATTACGAGGTGTCCCACTTGTCGTGCGGTAACTACAAACCGCAGCAACACGGCGACTTCTATGCTTGGGTAGAGAGACAGCTTCGTATTGATGCACAATTAGCCTGTCCCGAGGACGTTGAAAGGGGCAAGGAGATTGTGCTAAGCTGTAGTAAGGCGAGATTTGACAAGCCAGCATGCATATCCGGTGTGCGTACATCTTCCTGACGTCATCTGCGCCCATATTTGACCAGCGTGATCAACTAGTTTAAGCCCATGCCCGGCGACAACGAGGACGTTCATATCTGTCCCATTCCTAACAGCGAATTTTCGATTCGTCTATTTGGGAAATATATGGAGAAAAAGCGACAGTACGGACTGGATTTCGTTCGCACGTCGACAGGAGAGCCGGAAAATTCTCCGTTCCAATATGATCTCTTCACCGTCCCAGATCCGGATGCGTAGCCAGTGAGGCCTATGATGGGCCCTCGCTCTGGCCGGCTATTCTCCGTGGAGACTGGCTTAGGTCTGAAGCCTAGCGAGATCCGTCCCAGAGCGGAGAAGTTCATTATGTCTGAGGGCATGTGCTGCCTTTTGAAGCGGAAGGGCCACAGGGATGTGTACTTCAAGGTCCCTGTCCGATCCAGACCGAAGGTACCTTTCAAGTACGACGCGGATATCTTAGAGTTTTAGGCTGCTCTTATCGCACCGGAATTGTCCCTCGGTACTGTTCCTACTGTACTTATTGTTACCTGTATCTTGTTTCGTAAGATGCTTTGCGGGCTGTTGTCTCTATTGGAGGATGTGAGGCGATGTAGGTAAGATTTTTGAAGGGTGACCATGCGAATTGCACATTTTGTGATACGGTATACAAGGATATTGTTCATCATGTGCTTGGACGGTCCTATTGTCCCACTGGCAGATTCAACACCAGTCCATACTTATATCTCAGGCTGGCACAAGCAAGAAATGTTCATCGATGCAGGCTCAGTGATCGACCGTCTGATCACGACCTTACGCAAGGCTGACTGATTTGGCGAGTCTACTGTTGTCCGGACATCCGACATTCCTCTCGTCCTTATTTGTCCTTCAATCGCAGAAAATCGTATTCGAGTTTTTTTGACATCGTTCTTGACCGCTATAGAAGGAAATGACAAGTAGATAGGCGAATCTTGCTGTAGTGGGGCCATGTGGGACGCGAGCTGTTCGATGTTTGGGCGTGACACTCTCAACGGAAGAGAAGTTTCCGTCTGAGCTCACCGGAAGCTTAAGGTAGTCGTGTTACTGTGTGGTGGATGGGGAAACTGGGAGTGGAGCGTGATGAACGATATGGGCTATTGGGATTCAATGAGCAGGCGATGTGAGCGTGGCTAACCCAATAGTGGACGGCTGGGAAAATAAGGGCCGATGATACGTGCAAGGCTCGAAGAGGCTGCACATGTAAATCATTGGTGAGGGTGCAACGAGATCGAGTGCGAGAGAGCTGCCGGGGTCGACAGCAGAGCCGTGCGGTGGCACGGGCATGGCCAAGCTGGCCAATGTGCTTACGAGGCCTAGGCGGGGTGTGGGGGCATATGGCACTCGAAACCGGCCATAGCATCCTGGGAAAACGGCGTGAGCTCTGGCGTGCTAACAGCTGTGCTAACCTCACAGAAGACATGTGGTAGCACTTGAAGCTCAACCAAGCACTCAAGCGACGCTCAACAGCCCACTTGACAGATTAGGCCCGGCCCGCAGCCGGGTCAGACACCCTTAGACCAAGACTCTGACACAAGATTGTTCAGAACCATGAGATCTGTGCAGAGTAAGGGGGAGGGATCCTAGTAGCGTGAGGTGATCGACTGTGGCCCGGGTTATCCGTATACTGGTCCTACTGTTGGGTATGCGCAAGACCCGGCCATGGCACTCTCTGATGTGTCCGAGCGGCAAACGCCGTCGGCAACCGGGATTGACCTACCGATGCGTCTGCCAGCATCCGACGCGCGGCTGTCCTTTTCTGGGGCTGGAAACTCGGTGTAAAAGTATCAGATATTTACACACTCACCTTCCTACTGATATTACTACGCGAAAATTAACCAATACATTATGCGCACCAAAGCTACTAATTTTTAAAGTCAGGAATGTGCTAGAATTAGTCTGTACAAAAACTTTTGCAAAAATGACTCAGTGTCTAGTAAGTTTTGTTGGGAAAGCGGTGGTGGTTCTCGAAATGTATTTTTTTCCACAAGGATTGACGAAATCATGGAGGAGATACATTCAGAAGTTCAGGGACGGCAGGGGGTCTGACGCGCGAGTCGGACCAGGTGCGTGAACAGGGATGTGACATCATTGGCGGCGGCGTTGCCAGTGCTTCGCCGCTTATCACCCTTGCCCTCCGTCTCTTGCTCCGTCTCCACTGTCTCTGCTCTCGTTCACGTTCTTTCACGGTCATCAACGTTCTTTTCCCTCTACCAATCTCTGCTATGCCCGGGAAATCTAAGAGGACTAAAGCTGGGAGCTTGAACTTTCTGAAACGCGGCGCTGGCAAGCCCACCAACTGGAGTATAGGTGGAACTGCCCTCACAGATGGTGCCAGTATCAATGAACTGGCGGTCACCCTAGCTTCTGTGAACCCAAATCATCACAAAGGTACGTTGTTTCTCACAAAACTCATCACTAATTTTGAGATTATCTACAGGTCTCGTTCCTACTGCTGTATTTATGACCCCAGTACGCCGTTCTACGCTATCAGCCTGTTCTTTGCATGGGCCTGGTGTGTATGTTTTATTTTCCATTGAAACTCCCACTTACATACAAGCAAAAGTGTCCCCTATCACGTTCTCGCCTGTACCGGGTTCATCAACATCCATCCCTCGTCTTGTTTTCACACCACGACAGCATTCTCGCACCCTCTTGACGCAATCCACTCTGCCCATAAATGGCAATACACGTTCTCTGCACATGCGCCAGGGCCGACCTTCCGGACGTTTTGATACTGGCAACCCGACGGACTCTCGACAACGGTCGGTGAGTCCAGCACGATGCACCAACCGCCCTCGTCCCAGCCCTCGTCAGCGTACACCATGGATGCGCAAGGTCTCGACACCCCGCATCAACTTTATGTCTCCTAGGAGATTACGCCATCACGTTACGCATTTAGAATACGACACTCTGTTCAATACCAGCACCACGCTCTCTTCGCTCACCCCGCAACAAACCGATCTTCCTAGTCCGGGTCTTCTTCACACTTCTGTAAATAATCATACCATATCTCCTATGTCTTCTCGGAAGTCTCCGCGCTCTGCCGACTTGATCGAGAATATGTCTACACGGCCTGTCGCGCAATCAAAGCCTATTTCAACCTGTTCCGTGACACCGCAGCCGTCTGCTATGAGCTCCCGGGTCCTCGCTTCCCGCCGTAAATCCTACCGTCATGATTTACACGTTCATCAGCACATTCTCGGATCTTATAAGAAGATGTATTACAACGCCAACCGTCGTGCAAAGCGTGCCCAGCAAACCCTTGCTCAACTTCGTGCTCAGCTGGCCAAGAAGTCTTCTGTAGATACGCGTACGTCTTGCTTCACCTAGTTCTGATATGGAGATTGTGTATTGACTGCAACTCCCCTAGTAGATCACGAGTCGAAAAATTCCACGTCTTTATGAGATGCCCTAGAAGCAAAGGCAGAGCTCGGACGTCAACTTGCATGCACTGTCGAAGAGAAGAATGTTCTCAAACAGCAACTTGCCAGCGCCGCAGATGAGAGGGCCAGTATTGAACGCCAGCTTGCAGACACTAGAGAACAGTTGATCGCATCTGAACGCCAGTGCATCATAGTGTCCGAGCACGAGTTACGCTTCCGTCGTATGTGCAGTGACCTTAACGAGGCACTTACACTGCTACAAAAGCAGCTCAACGCTGTACTCCTAGAGCAAGAAGTCTCCGCTCATGAGCTTGGTGCTCTACACTCTCAGCTTTCTGTCCTTCGCACCCAGAATTCCTCCCTCAGCCATAATCTTGTTACTCTTCAGAACGTGCTTTCTATCCAGGAGGACAAGATCCGGAGCACACGTCATACACTGTCACTGGAGAAGGATGCTCGACGTAAGCGCGAACAACGTCACAAGCTCTCAAGAAATGCCACGCGTCAAGAGAGGCTGCGCCTCACTGAAGAAAACAAGCGCCTCGCTCTGGCAAAAGTGTTTCGATTGAAGGGGAAACGTGGAATCGTCACCCAGCAGACTCGAGCCCTGGTTCGTGACCTTGTCGCTCTCGGGAGTGCTCAACACAAAGTTATGCCCACTATACGGCTTGTCCTTTGCCAGGCCGGCTTTCGCGTCATAGGCAGTATCGATCGTCACACTATTTCCCGCATTGTCAAGGAAGGTTTCATTGCATCCATGATTCAGGCAGTAGATGAAATTGGCTCCGCTCAATGTACGCACCTGACTTTGTCCCTCAACACCCGTACTCACTCATTTTTAGCCTGGACTGGTAGCGCTGATGGTACTAGTGCAAAGGGCATTGAGATCCTCGCGCATCATGCATACCTCCGTACAGATGGCCCTGATTCACCGCCTGCTCTTCGCTTTTGGGGCGCTTCACCTGTTACGAGGAAGACTAGTGAAAAGCAGCTTGAGGCTCTTGTCACGATGTTATCGCGCTTCGTCGAGACTCATAATGCGTCGCCACTAGGAAAGTCAGAGCCGATCAGTGTTCCCATGCTTGTCGAAAGACTTGTTGGGTGGGGAAGTGACCATGCGGAGGATCAAAAGAAATTCTTCCGGCTTCTTGAGACCTGGAAGAAGGATGTCGTATTTGAGGCACGCGGGCGTGCCAGCCTGTACACCATGGCAGAACAGGCCCCTAGGGAGCTGCTTGATCATGTTTCCACTACAATTCAGGCAGCTGTCGAGAGCGTTGGTGGTGTAACCGCATGGGAGGCGCTGTCTGAGGCCGAGCAGAATACACACCTGACTGAAGCTGAGCGCAAGCTCTGTAAGAAGCTTGGAAAGGTGGTTGTTGATGCAATGACGCCGGAGGAACGTACTCGGCTTGAGCTTCTTGTTTGGGCAGGCTGCGCTATGCACAAGGAGCAAAATGCTGTCAAGGGGGGAAACGAGCGGATGCAGGCTTTTTGGGAAACAGTCAAGAACCAGACCAACGGCCCTGTTCCTCTACTCAACCGTGACAAGAAGGCCTCCACTGCTGCCGGTCATGCTCCGTCTGTCAGCTCAGACGAAGCTGGTGGAGTAAAGCTCACAACTCTTGCCGGGAATATCTTTAATCACCACGACGATAAGAAGGGCCAGCAACGCAACTATCATATCTTCTTCGAACATGCCATTGGCTATCCTGTTCCCTTTCCTGAAACAACACAGAATCGCTTTCAGACCCATTGTACAGCCGCAACCACCCTTCTCCTTCACCTCCCTTACTTCATTCAATTCCTCGAGCTCATTCGTGACAAGAAGGATAATATGACTCTGAACAACATGGAGAGTAATGTATATGCAGGTCTCACAGACATCCCAACTCTCACCGAGCTTGCTGTTCTTGCCTTATATGCACAGTCCATCAGTCATCCCTATGCTCGTGTGGTCCGTGGCTCTCAGCATGAAAATGCTCTTCTTCTTGGAGGCTTTCACCATGACGTTGTCGCACATTGCAACGCTATTATCGAAAAACCTGAGCTCCTTCTTGATTCAGATGCCTCCTACGAGATGGGAACACTCGACGGTCTCCCCTGGGAGAACCCAGGTCTTATTAAGACTGTCTGTCAGGACTTATCGAGCGTATACCCCCGGGCTGCACGAACTTTGGTGAAGGCGAGGGTGAGAGGCTTGAGGCGTCGGGAGAAGGTGTGAGAGAGATAGTATTGCGAGTCACTTGGTGGGACAAGTGGACGAGCTGGGGAATTACACTGGAACTGGGACTCCTTATATACTGTTACATGGTCCGTGCGCGAAACGATAAGGTAAGCGGAGGAACAATAGAAGGACGACTAAGCGCGAGTCATCGCCGAGGTGATGACTGAGACCGAGGCTGTGACTGATGCCTGTTAGTCGTTATTG